>CATIWO010127205.1:0-19748 GCA_949673435.1 Macaranga tanarius | reverse complement strand
AATTTACATAAACTGATTTAATATAATGCTTTAGCTAAGCCGCTTCCTTACAAGCCGGGTTAAGACTAAAACATTATATTCATACAATACAATGCTTTAGCTAATCAACTTCCTTACAAGCTGAGTTAAGACTAAAACATTATATTCATAAAAATGCGATTACAATACAATATAATGCTTTAGCTAATCAACTTTCTTACAAGCTGAATTAAGACTAAAACATTATATTCACGAAAATACTATTCCATACACTCCTTAACATGTAACCAAAGATTGTGCTAACACAATGGGCGGAATTGATGACCTAGCGTCCCATGTGCACATATACTTGCTATCATAATTCTGGTCATACGCATGAGCAGAGCTGGCCCCCAAGGCTTAACCACCCGATTGTACGCCCCCAAGGCTATATGTACAACCAAGCGCTATCCCCAAGACAGTTGCTAGATAATATTTCTGAAAATACCAGTCATCATGGTGCAATCTAATGGGTACATAATACGAGTGTATAGTGTTACCAATAAATTTAATTCAATCACATTTAACAAACAACTATTAAAACATAATTTCTGAATCGTAAAACTAACAGTTATGTAAAACTGAAATATAATTATAGTATCAACATATTAACCATATATATAATTAGAATTACATTTGTTATCTCAATAATAGCTATATGCTACATATATATTAACCGTATTTTTATATATATATCCACTCACCTGAGCCTGTCGAACCGAAACCTAGTCGGTTGGCCTTGATCTAGCCTCTATAGCTTCAATTTGATCCGATCTTAATATTTGTAAATAAAATCATCAGATTACCATCTTAAATCTTGATTCTACTCAACTTAGACTGATCAACAGCTAAAGGATAGGGTTATAGGACTCGAACAATGGTCTGAAAATACTCAAAATTGAGTTTCGGAGCCCAACTAGCCACTGAGGTGCCACCAAGTTGCACAGAGGAACATGCCTTTATTTAGAGGCGCATGCCTCTATACAGAGGCATCCTAGAAGAGTGTAGAGGTGCACGTCTCTTGTACAGAGGCGCATGCCTCTTCATAGAGGCGGGTGCCCTTCTATGCACCTCTACATTCTAGAAACACAGATATACAACTGTAAACACCTAAAATGCCAAAAATTGATCCAAAACAAATCTAAACACAATCCTAAACATCTCAGGAGTCCATTTTTTTTATCAATACATGCATTTATACTTAAAATTCAACAAAAACATCCATTTTTGGCATAATTCAAGAATTTAAAAGTTTGATATAAAAACTTACCTCAAATTTCTTTTTATAAATCTTAGAATTGAGTATTGAATTGTTGTTTTAATCCTTAAGCTTGAGAAAAATAAGAACAAAATTAGATAAATTAGAAGTAGAGAAAAAGAAAAGAAAAACGAAGGAAAAAGGAAAGAAAGAAAGAAAAGAATAGGAAATAATAGTGATATGAATGAGAAGAAATGTAGGAAAGTGAGGTTATTATGGTAGCAAATCCTTTTTTTAAGCAAAATATCCATTTTGACCCCTGAAATATTTATTAGTCATAAATCAACCCTCAGAACTTATTTCTATATCCAATAAGTCCATAACTCTTACTATAACTTAGGAAAATCTAGAGCAAGATGTTACAATTCTCTCATTCTTAAGAAATTTCATCCCCAAAATTTTCACACCTATAGAGAAAATAAATAAGGATATTAGACTCATATATCCTCCTCCATTTCCCAGGTGGCTTCCTCCTTAGAGTGGTTACTCCATAACACCTTAACCAATGGAATCACCTTATTCCTTAAGACTTTCTCTTCTCTAGCTATCCTACTGACTCTTCTGTATATGATAAATCTTCTCTTAACTCAATCGGCTGCTGCTTCAGTATGTGAGACGGATCGCTTTTGTATCTCCTTAACAAAGATATATGGAAGACATTATGCACTTGAGACAACTCTGGAGGAAAAGCTAATCGATATGCTACCGGCCCAATCCTTTTAACTATCTCATATAGTCCAATGAAACGAGGACTTAGCTTTCCACGCTTCCCAAATCAAACTATACCCTTCCATAGAGATATATTTAGGAAAACCTTTTTGCCTACATTAAACTTAATATCCTTTCTTTTCAAGTCTGCATAACTCTTATGTCTATCTTGAGCAGCCGTTAATCTACTATAGATTAACTCAATCTTATCCGTGGTCAACTATATAATCTCTGGTCCCATAAGTTTTCTTTCTCCTGCCTCATTCCAATATACTGGAGTTCTGCACTTCCTTCCGCATAAAGCTTCATAAGGTGCCATATCGAGACTTGTATGATGACTATTGTTATATAAAAATTCCATTAACGACAAGTTCTTATCCCAACTTCCCTTGAATTCCATCACACATGCCTTTAACATATCCTCTAAAGTTTGGATGGTCCTTTCTGATTGACCGTTAGTTTGTGGGTGAAAAGAAGTAATAAACTTCAACTTTGTACCCATACCTTGATGCAAACTAGGCCAAAATCTAGAGATAAACCTAGAATCTCTATCTGATACAATGGCGAGCGGTGCACCATGTAGTCTTACGATCTTATTCACATACATTTGTGCCAACTTATTTTATGAATAATCCACTCTGACTGGTAGGAAATAAGCTGATTTAATTAACCGATCCACTATAATCCATATCTCATCATGTCCTTGTTGTGTTTGAGGCAATTCCGTTACAAAGTCCATGGTGATATACTCCCATTTCCATTCCGAAATTGGAAGTGATTGCAATAGACCTAATAGACGTTGATGTGCAACCTTAACTTGTTGAAAAACTAAACATCTTGTCACATAGTCTGCTACATCTCTTTTCATTCTCTGCCACCAATAATTCTCTTTGAGTGTATGGTACATCTTAGTACTGCCCGGATGCATTGAGTATGCGGAACAATGAGCCTCCTCTAAAATCTCTCATTTTAAGTCTTTAACATTTAGAACACAAAAGCCTTTCTCCAATCATTAAAGTTCCATCCTCTCAAAGAGAAAAATCATCTCGTGATCCACCTTTCACCTCCTCCATGATCTTACATAAACGAGTATCCTGTGCTTGAGCTTCCTTAACTCGTTCTACTATAATGGGTCTCACCTTGAGAGTTGTCAATAACACTCCTTGGTTATCAACTTTCATGTCTACATTCATGGCTTGAAGCTCTAGAAAGAAGGGAAATTGCACTAATTTGATATGAGCTAAGCTGCCATAAGATTTTCGGCTAAGAGCATTTGCCACCACATTTGCTTTGCCAGGATGATACTCTATGGTATAGTCGTAGTCCTTTAATAACTCAATCCATCTTCTCTACCTCAAACCTTCTGACTCAAAAAATATTTAAGAAATCAGTGGTCTATAAAAATTTGACATGTCTCTCTATAAAGATAATACCTCTAAATCTTAAGAGCAAATATAACTGTTGCTAATTCTAAATCATGAGTTGGATAATTAGATTCGTGTGGCCTCAATTGTCTAGAAGCATAGGCTATCACCTTCCCATGTTGTATGAGTACACACCCCAATCACTTTCCGAATGAATCACTATAAATCACAAATTCACTGCCATCTGTTGGAAGAGTTAATACTGGTGGAGAAGTTAAACATTTCTTAAGCTTCTCAAAACCCCCTTGACATTCGTATATCCATACAAACTTCACATTCTTCCTTAATAATTTTATTAACAGAGCTGCTATAATTGAAAAGTCTTGAACAAATCGATGATAGTAACTAGCCAATCCCAGGAAACTCTTTATTTCTGGGCATTGGTTGGTGGTTCCCATTTAACTACTGCTTTAATTTTCTTAGGGTCTATATAAACACCTTCCGCCGATATAACATGCCCTAAGAAAATAATCCGATCCAACCAAAATTCACATTTACCCAATTTTGCAAATAGTTGTTCACTTCTCAAAGTTTATAAAACTATCCTTAGATGTTCTTTATGTTCCTCTTTACTTTGAGAATATACCAGTGTATCGTCTATGAATACAATCACAAACTTATCCAGGTAATTCTGAAACACCCTATTCATGAGATCCATGAAAGTAGCTGGCGCATTTGTTAACCCAAATGGCATAACAAAAAACTGGTAATATCCATAACGCGTTCTAAATGCCATCTTAGGTATATCCATCTTTTTAATCTTCAGTTGATGGTATCCAGACCTGAAGTCAATCTTTGAGAAAACTTTAGCTCCTTGCAATTGATCAAAAAGATCATCAATCCGAGGTAATGGATACTTATTTCGTACTATAACTTTATTCAACTGTCGGTAATCTATATATAGCCTCATGGAACCATCCTTTTTCTTCACAAATAGCACTGGTGCTCCCCACGGTGATACACTAGGCCGAATAAAGCTCTTTTCTAATAGCTCCTGCAACTGAATCTTTAATTTTTTAACTCCGCTGGAGTAATTCTATAAGGCACTTAGAAAATTGAAGTGTACCTAGAATCACATCAATAGCAAATTCAATCTCTCGATCCAGAGGTAAAGCTGGAAGATCTTCGGGAAAAACATCTTCAAGTTCACACATTTTTGGAATATCTTCCACCTTCGGCCCTTCAGACTTAATATCAACCACATAAGCAAGTTATGTTTGACAACCTTTCCTTAGCATTTTTCTTGCAGTAATGGTTGATATCAAACAAGAAGAAAGAGCATTTCGTAAACCTTGGAAAGAAAATTTAGCTTATGATTAAACTCTTCTACCTTCTTAAAACAATCCCCTATAGCATGATGGCGAGATAGCCAATCCATACCTAGGATTGCATCTAAACCTTAAGGTTATAGGGGAACTAAATTGGCTAGAAGCTCATGTTTACCTATTTTAACCATACAATCTTTGCATACTTTCTCACAAGTCTTAAAGTTTCCTAAAAGTTTACTTACAATCATCTAAGTATTTAAAGAACTAGGCTTAACTTTAGCATGTAAAGCAAAAAGAATGAGACACAAATAAATGTGTAGCTCCAGAGTCAAATAACACATATGCATCTCAGTTAAAGATAGTCAACATACCTATAATAACTTCTGGAGATGCTAGTGCCTCCTCTTGTGTCATCGTAAAAACTCTCGCCTGCATCACAAGTCGATTCTGCTAAGAACTCTAGCTTTGTTGAGATGTTATGGCCACATCGCGACCTCTACCCACACTAGAGCTAGAATCAGTGGTGACCTACCGATTTGGTGGATAGTTCCTACCACCACTCTTATTTCTAGGCACAATTGCTTCTTGCCCTGAACCACCAAATTACACCAATGAAGGGCAATCTCTTTTAATGTGGCCAACTTCTCCATATTCATAACAAGTCATTGATCTCTTTCTACATTCCTCTTTATGGAACTTGCCACAATTCGAGCATTGAGGGTAAGTAGATCTCCTTTGGTTATGCTGCATTGTACCTCCTCGAGCTTGCCTTTGGCCACTAGTCGAACTACCAGCCGATTGCCTTACCAAACTTTGGCTTATCTGTGGCTGATCTCCTTGTTACCCCTTATTCACATAAGAGCCTTGTCCACTTCCACCATAACTAGATCTAGGTGGAAATGTATTACCCCCTTTGTTAATTGGATTATTTGTAAACCCTTGAGAAGAACCTAAGTTAAATCTTTTGTTCCTTTGCTCCGCTTCCATTTCCTCATTCCTTGCCTTCTCAAAAGTGAGTGCCTTTTGAACTGGCTCTCAAAAATTATTTCATTCATACCATGCTATCCCAATTTTTAGTTGAGCTTTCAGTCCACTTCTGAACCGATCACAATTGATTTCTTTTGAAAGCATAATCTCTGCAACAAAGCGATAGAGGTCTTCAAATTTATCAGCATATTCTTTGACTGATAGACTCTCTTAGTTTAGCTTAAAGAAAGCTTCTTGTTTACTCTTCTTGAAGCTTCCTGTCAGATATTCCTTATAGAACTCAGTGATAAAGACATTCTATATCAGTCCTTCACCATACAAATGGTGAATCCTTGACAGCCAATCATCTGCTAAGCCTTTCATAAATCCATGCACGTTCTGCACCTTCTCTGCCTCCGTCAATCCCAAAATCAGAAAGGCTTTCTTTAATTCCTTTAGCCATTTGTCAACTATCCCTCCATCAATAGACCCCTCGAAGTCGTATACACCTAATCTGCATGCATGATCCACTATCATCCGGGGATCTCTATATTGCTCATGAGCAGCCATATTAGCTAAAAAAGCCTGCATAATCAGAGCTCCTATATCGGCATCAGCTTGAAACTGAGGTGCTGGTGGCTTTGGCTGAGGAATAGGTGGAACTGGTGGTTGAGCTGGAGGTGTAGGAACAGGTTGTGGCTGTGGAGCAGCTGGATACAATCTAAATACACCAGCTAAGGTGGAATCTGCATGTTCCCCTCCACTAACCGACCTATCATCCTCTCTCTCTCTCTGGATGATCAGAAAGACTCCTATGAGGTTGGCCAATATCATCAAGCTTAGCGATGCGGCCACAATTACCACGACCTCTACCACCTCTATGTCTTGGCGGCATGATCTATAAAATTAGAATAACAAAATAATCTTAGACTTAATAGTTCTATTCTAAAGATAAACACTTATGCAAACTGCCAAATCTAGGCAAGCTACTAAACTTAAGCTCTTATAACTAATACCTTTACCCTAGGCTCTTTAAAACCTAGTCTCTGATACAAAAAATTGTCACACCCGTTCCTCTAGCTAAAGATCCAAGCACGATATGCTATGTTGTGCTGAACAAAATCTTAATAAAATTCAAACTGAAATTTCATCTGTGAATCCATAATATCTTCCATACATAATAAAAATTCTTTTTAACAATCTAAGACTTCTCATAATATGAGTCTATTATTTATTTATACAATGAACTCTTAAAAGTTCTATAAAAGATTAAGTATTTGAATAAGTTGGCTCAACCTCTTCTAGACACTGATGGGCACCAAAAAGATCCTAAGAGCTACTGCAAAAGCTACTCTACTGGATCTGAAAATATTTAAAAAATAAGAGGGTGAGTACAAAATACTCAGTGAGTGGACTAACTTTAAATATAATAATTGAAAGTGGGAACACTAGCTATTTGCTAAAATTATCTGTCTTGAAATAATGGAAAATTAATAAACTGTTGGAATATCATAAAATATAGATATAAATAATCCGAGCATAAACTGATTTGTTGCTAGCAGATATAATATAATGCTTTAGCTAATCAGCTTCCTTATAGGCTGAGTTAAGACTGAAACATTATATTTATAAAAATGCTATCTCGATACAATATAATGCTTTAGCTAATCAGCTTCCTTACAAGATGAGTTAAGAGTGAAACATTATATTCATAAAAACGCTATCCCAAAAACTCCTTAATATGTAACCAAAGATTATGCTAACACAATAGGCAGCATTGATGACCTAGCATCCCATGTGCACATATACTTATATAATCATTCTGGTCATACGCATGCGTAGAGCTGGCCCCCAAGGCCTAACCACCCGATTGTACAACCCTAAGACTATATGTACAACCAAGCGTTGTCTCCACGACAGTTGCTAGATAATATTTCTGAAAACACCAGTCATTATGGTGCAATCTAATGGGTACATAATACAAGTGTATAGTTTTATCCATACAACCAATTCAATCATATTTAACCAACAACTGTTAAAACATAATTTTTGAATCGTAAAACTAAGAGTTGTGTAAAACTGAAATATAATCATAGTATCAACATAGTAACCATATATTTACTTAGAATTACATTTGCTATCTCAATAATAGTTATATGCTACACGTTCCCATTTTCTCGTATAAAAGCTAAGAAACTTATACAATCATACTTTATAACTAATACATGATAAAATTCCATTTGTAAGGAAACATCAGATTTATTTCATAGAAAACCTTTTTCGCAAACTGTAAAACATATTCTTTCATATATATATATAGTTTTAAAGTAGTTTTATATATATATCCACTCACCTGAGCCTGCTGAACTGAAACCTAGTCGGCTGGCCTTGATCTAGCCTCTACGGTTCTAATTTGATCCGATCCTAATATCCGTAAAAAAAATCATCATAATACCATCTTAAATCTTGATTCTACTCAACTTAGACTATTCTACGGCTAAAGGATAGAGTTATAGGACCTAAAAAATGGTCCGAAAGCACTCAAAACTGAGTTTCGGAGCCCAACTGGCCACTGAGGAACCACCGAGCTGCACAGAGGTGCCCCAGAAGAGTGTAGAGGCGTATGCCTCTTCACAGAAATATGACTGTAAACACCTAAAAATGCTAGAAATTGATCCAAAATAAATCTAAACACAATCCTAAACATCTCAAGGGTCTATTTTTGATTAATACATACATTTATACTCAAAATTCAACAAAAACATCCATTTTTGCCATAATTCAAGAATTTAAAAGTTTGATATAAAAACTTACCTTCAATTTCTTTTTGTAAATCTTGGAATTGATAAGGAAGCCTTGATTTGTTGTTTTAATCCTTAAGCTTGAGAAAAATAAGAAGAAAATTGGATGAAGTGGAAGTAGAGAAGAAGGAAAGAAAAGAAAAGGAAATAATGGTGATATGAATGAGAAGAAACGTAGGGAAGTGAGGTTGCTACAGTAGCAAATCCTTTTTTTTTAAGCAAAATATCCATTTTGACCCCTGAAATATTTATTAATCATAAATCAGCCCTCATAACTTATTTCTATAATAAATAAGTCTATAACTCTTACTATAACATAGAAAAATCTAGAGCAGGATGTTACATTATAGTCCTTTCATACAAATAATAGAAATCTTCTTAAAACATCTTCAATTTATCATATACACAATCCACCAATTATTATTAAAACAAACTTAGAGATAAACTTAAAAGACTATAGATAAAGTTGATAGGCGTAACCTCTAATTGACACGAGGTGGTCTCTCAAAAATAGCTCCTACTAGCTACTACTCCTGAAACTCCACTAAATTTGAAAATATTTTAAAATAAAAGGGTGATGAGTATAATAATACTCAGTGAGTGGTAAAAAAAAAAGTATAATAACGTAAAATGGGAACACTAGCTATTCGCTAAATAAATATAAATATATATTCATAACTATATTAAAATAGTTATTATACTGCTGAAATGATATAAAACCATACAGTTGCTATAAAACTGAATAAACATTAATAATCATTTCAATCCATACGCTCATTTAATGTGTAACCAAGAGATTATGCTAGTTTACTGACACAATATGCGCAATGATGATGCTGGTAGCCCAAGTGTGTGTATATATATATAATGCTAGTTATATGCATATGCAGAGCTGCCCCCCATGGGCTAACTACCCAATTGTATGCTCCCAAGACTATATGTACAACTAAGCATTGTCCCCAAGACAGTTGCTAATAATATTACTAATATAAGACACCAGTCTTCATGGTGGATACATATCAATAGTGTATAGGTTTGCTTATAAATCAATCATTCGCATTTATCAAACTGTTAGTAAAACATAATAGTTGAAAATCTAGCTGATACTAGCATTAAAATACTACTGAGAATAATCATTTCATAAATAATAATAATAAATACATTCTTGCTTCAAAAAACTTCAACTATATTAGTAACAAATATACACTGCTACATGTTCCCAATTCAGATATAAAAGCTAAATAACTTGTAAAATTATACTTGCAAGCTAATAGTCGATAAAAGGCTATTTGTAAGGAAACATCATACTTAAATCATAGAAAACTTTTTAATAATTTTACATACATATCCTTATATACACTTAGTTTTAAAACAAACTTTATATACGTATAACCACTCACCTAAGCTTGCTGTGCCAAAATACTAGTTAACTAGACCAAGTTTAGGCTCTACCACTCCTACAGATTCTGAACCTATAACTCATAAGTAAAACCATAAGAACACAAGCTAAAATCTTAATTCTACTATACTTAATCAATCTAAGGCTAAAAGATATGGTATAGGACCCGAAAAATGGTCTAAAACTGCTTAAAATAGGGTTTTGGGCTCAAAATGGCCACTGAGGTGCTGCCTTTTTGCACAGAGGCACCGCCTCTACTTTGAGGTATCACCTTAGCACATTGCAGATGGGTTCTGCAGCTGAAATTTACCATTTCTATGTATTTTTACCAATTTTCACTACAAATTCAACATCCAAACAAGAAAAATACTTAAAATGGTTTGTTTTAGCATAAATAAAGCTTAAAACTCAACATACAATGAAATTATTAAAATTGAATAATTCAAAAGCTTGAAAGTTAATATAGGTTTACTTACCAAATCTTTTATATATAAATCTTGAATCAACAAAGAAAAGCTTGATGTAATTGTTTGGAATTGAAAAGTGAAAGTCTTTGAGAGAAAGGAAGAAGAAACAAAGAAAAAGGAAATAAGGAAAGAAATGAAAGTAGTTGTCGGCTGAAAGAAGAAGTAATATTGTGTTTATCTTTTTTTGGCAAATATCCACTTTGATCCTTATAAAAATCTTTAAGCATGAAAAAGCCCTCAAAACTTATTTATAATGCAATCTAGTCCATAATTCTATCAAAAAGCCAATTAATCTCTAGGGTAGAATATTACAATTCTTCCTCTCTTAAAAAATTTCATCCTCGAAATTTGCATACCTATAAGGGAAATAAATGGATATTGAATCCGCATATCTTTTTCTCTCTCCCATGTCATTTCTTTTTTAGAATGGTTACTCCATAAAACCTTAACCAATGAAATTACTTTATTCCTTAAAACTTTCTCTTTTCTAACTAAGATTTCTATGGGCTCTTCTTCATAAGTCAAATCTTTCTTTAACTCAATCGGTTGCTGCTTCAGTATATGGGACGGATCACTTCTATACCTACTGAACACAGATACATGGAAAACATCATACACCTGAGATAACTCTGGAGGCAAAGCTAACCGATACGCTACCAGTCCAATTCTTCCAATCACTTCATAGGTCCAATAAAATAAGGACTTAACTTCCCATGCTTTCCAAATCGAACTATTCCCTTCCATAGAGATATCTTTAGGAATACTTTATCACCTACCTTAAACTCAATATCTTTTCTTTTCAGATCCGTATAACTCTTCTGTTGATCTTGAGTTGTTTTCAATCTACCATGGATTAAGTCAATCTTGCCAATGGTCAACTGTATAATTTACTGGTCCCAGAAGTTTTCTTTCCCCTGCTTTATTCCAACATACTGGAGTTCTGCATTTTGTTCCATATAATGCTTCAAAAGGTGCCATGCTAAGGCTAACATGATGACTATTGTTGTATGAAAATTCTATTAATGGAAAATGCTTATCCTAGCTTCCCTTGAATTCCATCACACATTCCGTTAACATATCCTCTAGAGTTTGGATAGTCCTTTTAGATTAGGCATCAGTTTATGGGTGAAAGGAGGTACTAAACTTTAACTTCAACTTCGTACCCATAGCTTGATGTAAAATGGGCCAAAATCTAGATGTAAACCTAGGATCTCTATCTGATACAATAGAGATTGGTACACTATAAAGTTTTATGATCTCATTCACATAAACTTATGCTAACTTATCCAATGAATAATCCACTTTGACTGATAAAAAGTGTGCTGATTTAGTGAGCCTGTCTATCATAACCCATATTGCATCATATATTTATTGTGTATGAGGTAGTCCTATTACAAAATCCATGGTAATATGCTCCCATTTCCATTCTAGAATAGGAAGTGGTTGCAAAAGACTTGATGGATGTTGATGTTCAACTTTCATTTATTGACAAACTAAACATCTTGCTATATAGTCTGCTATTTCTCTTTTCATACCCTACCACCAATAGTTTTCCTTCAATGTACGATACATCTTGGCACTACCCAAATGCATTGAGTATACAAAACAATATGCTTCCTCCATAATTTCCCACTTTAAATCTTCTACATTTGGAACATAAATTCTTTCTCCAAACATTAAAGTTCCATCCTCTCTAAGAGAAAAATTAGTTCGTGACCCACTTTTCACTTCCTCAATAACTTTATATAATGAGCATTTTGAGTTTGAGCTTCTTTAACTCTTTCTAACAAAATGGGTCTAACCTTGAGAGTTGCCAATAATGTTCCTTGATTATCTAACTCCATTCCCACATTCATAGCTTGAGTTCTAAAAACAAATGAAATTGCACTGACTTCATATGAGTTAAGTTACCATAATATTTTCGACTAAGAGCATCTGCCACCACATTTTCCTTGCCGGGATGATACAATATTGTATAGTCGTAGTCCTTTAATAACTCAATCCATCATCTTTACCTCAAATTCAACTCCTTTTGACTAAGGAAGTATTGAAGAGATCAATGATCTATAAAAATTTGACATGTGTCTCTATACAGATAATGCATCCAAGTTTTAAGAGCAAACACTACAGCTGCTAATTCCAAGTCATGGATAGGATATTTTAACTCATGCGGCCTCAGTTGTTTGGAAGCATATATTATAACTTTTCTATATTGTATGAGAACATAACCCAATCCTTTCTTAGAAGCATTATTATATATCATAAATTCACCATCATAAGTAAGAAGAGTTAATACTGGTGCTGATGTTAAATACGCCTTAAGTTTCTCAAAACTCTTTTAACATTCTTCTGTCCATACGAACATCATATTTTTCCTTAACAATTTTGTTAAGGAGTTGCTATGATTGAGAAATCATGAAAAAATCGGCTATAGTAACCGGCTAAACCCAAAAAACTCCTTAACTCTATGGTATTAGTTGGTTGTTCCCATTTAACTACTGCCTTAAATTTTTTAGGGTCTACATAGACACCTTCTGCCGATATAACATACCCTAAGAAATCAATTTGATCCAGCCAAAACTCATATTTACTCAATTTAGCAAATAGTTGATTACTTCTCAAAGTTTACAAAACTGTCCTCAAATATTCTTCATGTTCCTCCTTACTTCAAGAATATACCAATATATCATCTATGAATACAATTATAAATTTATCTAGGTATTCCTGAAATACTCTATTCATAAGATCCACGAAGAAAGCTGGTGCATTGATTAACCCAAATGGCATAACAAGAAACTCATAATGTCCATAACGTGTCCTAAAATCCATCTTAGTTACATCTATTTCTTTAATTTTCAATTAATGGTACCTAAACCTGAAGTCAATTTTTGAGAAAACTTTAGCTCCTTGTAGTTGATCAAATAGATCATCAATACGAGGTAATGGATACTTATTCCGCATCGTAACCTTGTTCAACTATTAGTAATCTATGTATAGCCTCATGGAGCCATCCTTTTTCTTCATAAATAGCACTGGTGCTCCCCACGGTGATACACTAGACCTAATAAAGCCTTTATCTAATAGCTCCTGCAATTGAATCTTCAATTCCTTTAATTCCACTGGAGCCATTTTATAAGGTGCTTGAGAAATAGAAGTTGTACCCGGAATCACATCGATAGAGAGTTCAATCTCTCTATCTAGAGGAAAACCTGGAAGATCTTCTGGAAAAACATCTCTAAATTTACATACTATTGGAATATCTTCTAATTTCGGCCTTTCAGACTGAGTGTCAACCACATAAGCAAGATATGCTTGCCTTAACATTTTCCTTATAGTTATAGTGGATATCAAACAAGAGGGAAGAGCATGTCGTATCCCTTAAAAATAAAATTTAGTTTCCCTAGGACAATCAAACTCTACCATCTTCTTAAAATAATTCACTATAGTATGATGGCGAGAGAGTCAATCCATGCCTAAGATTGCATCTAAACTTTGAAGTTTTAGGGGAACTAAATTTGCTAGGAGCTCATGCTCACCTATCTTAACTACACAATCCTTATACACTTTCTCACAAGCCTTAGAGTTTCCCAAAGGATTACTAACAATCATCACAACATCTAAGGAACTAGGCTTAAAATCCACAAGCGAAGCAAAAGAATGAGACACAAAAGAATGTATAGCTCATGGATCAAATAACACATGAGCATCTTGGTTAAGGATAGTTAACATACCCATAACAACTTCTGGAGATGCCAATGCTTCATCTTGTGTCATTGTAAAAACTCTGGCTTGAGCCAAAGGTCGATTCTATTAGGTATTCTGGCCTTGCTGACATGTTGTAGCAATAACACTACCTCTACCTCTACCAATAGTAGGGCTATAATCAGTGGGAACCTGTCTACTTGGTGGCAAAATCCTATTACCACTCTAATTCCTAGGAATAATAATTCCTCATCCTGAACTACCAGATTGCACTTGTAAAGGACAATCTCTTTTAATATGGCCGATTTCTCCACACTCATAATAACCCAATGACCTCTTTTTACATTCCTCTTCATAAAACTTGCCACAAGTTTGGCATTGAGGGTATATGACTCTTCTCTAGTTATTCTACAGTATACCTCCTCGAGCTTATCTTCGGTCGTGAGCCGAGCTACTAACTGGATGCCTTACAGAACTCTGACTCATCTGAGGTTAACTTGCTTGCTGCCCATAAGACATATACGAACCTCAACCACTGTTACTGTAAACTAGGTGGTAATATGTTAATTCCTTTATTAGCTAGTCTATCTCTAAAATTATGAGAATAACTAGGGATAAATCTTTTATTCTTCTGTTCTTGCTCTGTCTCATCTTTTTTCACCTTCTTAAAAGTAAGTGTCTTTTGAATTAGTTCCCGAAAGTTATTCCCTTCGTACCACGCTATTCCAATTTTCATGTAAGCTTTCCGTCCACTCCTAAATCTATCGTACTTGATTTCTTCTGAAGGCATGATTTTAGACACAAAGCGATACAAATCCTCAAATTGATCTGTATATTCCTTGACTGACTGACTGCCTTGAGTTAAACTAAAGAATGCCTCCTGCTTGCTTTTCTTATAACTGCCAGTTAAATATTCCTTATGGAATTCCGTGAGAAATATATTCCATGTCAACCCCTCACTATATAAACAGTAAACTCTGGATAGCCAATCATTTGCTAATCCTTTTAAAAATTTGTGCACATTCTATACCTTCTCAACCTCTGTCAATCCTAGGATTAAATAAGCTTTCTCTAGCTTCTTCAACCACTCATCAGATAATCCACCATCTATAGATCCCTCCAAATCATATGCAATTAATCTGTGCGCACGATCCACCATCATCTAGGGATCTCATTACTGCTCTCGTGCAGTCATAGTAGCCACAAAAGCTTAGGTTATTAGAGCTCCCATACCAGCATCAGCCTAAAAAGGAGGTACTGGTTGCACTAGCTGAGGTATAGGTGGAATTGGTGGCTGAGCTGGAGGTACAGGAACAGGCTATGGTGGTGGAGCTGCTGGATAAGCTCCTGAAATACCACCAAAGGTGGAATCCACATGCTCCCCTCCACTAACAGACATATCATCCATTCTCTCATGATGATCAGGAGGATTCTTATGAGGTTTGCCAATATCACCAATCCTAGCGACGCGGCCATAATTTCTATGGCCTCTACCACCTCTAAGTCTCGACGGTATTATTCTATAAAAACACCACAAAATAAATTCTTAGACTTCACAATTCTATTCTAAAGATAGAACACTATATAAATTGTTAAACCTAGGCAAACTACTAAACCTGGGCTCTGATACTAAAAGATTATCACACCCGCTCGGCTAACTATTGAGCAGGCACGATATGCTAAAATGTTGTAAATACTAAACTGGTGCTAGTACTGGTCGTAGAATATAAGTCATATATATATTGCAAATTGCTTAAACATCAAGATGAACTTATATAATGCTATTATTATACATCATAGTCCTTTCATACAGATAATAGAAATTTTCCTAAAACATCCTCAATTTATCATATACATAATCCACCTATTATTATTAAGATAAACTTAGAGATAAACCTAAAAGACTATAGATAAAGTTAATAGGCACAACCTCTTCTAGACACTAAGTGGTCTCCTAAAAATGGGTCCTACGAGCTACTAATGTTGAAACTCCACTGAATCTGAAAAATATTTTAAAATAAAAGGGTGGTGAGTATAACAATACTCAGTGAGTGGTCTAAAAAAAATACAGTATAATAATGTAAAATAGGAACACTAGCTATTCGCTAAATAAATATAAAGATATATTCATAAATATATTGAAAATAGTTATTAAGCTGCTGAAATAATATAAAACCATACAGTTGCTATAAAACTGAATAAACATTGATAATCATTTCAATCCATACACTTATTTAATGTGTAACCAAGAGATTATGCTAGTTTACTAACACAATGGATGCAATGATGACGCTGACAGCTCAAGTGTGTATATATATACATAATGCTGGTCAAAAGCATGCATAGAGCTGTCCCCTAAGGGCTAACCACCCAATTGTACGCTCCCAAGGCTATATGTACAACCAAGCACTGTCTCCAAGATAGTTGCTAATAATATTTCTGATATAAGACACTAGTTATTATGGTGTAATCTAAAGGATACATATCATGAGTGTATATGTTTGCTTATAAATCAATCATTCGCATTTATCAAACTGGCAATAAAATATAATAACTAAATATCTAGCTGATGCTAGTATTAAAATACTACTGAGAATAATCATTTCACAAATTATAATAACAAACATATTCATTTTCAAAACACTTCAACTATATCAGTAACAAATATATAGTACTACATGTTCCCAATTCAGATATAAAAGCTAAATAACTTGTAAAACTATACTTGCAAGCTAATAGTCGATAAAAGACTATTTATAAGGAAACATCATACTTAAATCATAGAAAATATTTTAATAACTTTAAATACATATACTTATATATACTTAGTTTTAAAACAAATATATACGTATAACCACTCACCTGAGCTTGATGTGCCCAAACACTAGTTAGCTGGACCAGGCCTAGGCTCTACCACTACTACAGATTCTGATCCTATCATCAATAAGTAAAACTATAAGAACACAAGCTAAAATCTCAATTCTACTATACTTAATCAATCTATAGTTAAAAGATATAGTATAGGACCCGAAAAATGGTCTAAAACTGCTCAAAATAGGGTTTCAGGCTCAAAATAGCCACTAAGGCACCGCCTTAGTGATGAAGGGCCGCCTCTTTGCACAGAGGCACCGCCTCTATATTAAGGCTTTGGCTTAGTGCATTGCAGATGGGTTTTGCAGTCAAAATGACCATTTCCATGTATTTTTACCAATTTTCAACACCAATTCAACATCCAAACAAGGAAAAGACTTAAAAGGGTCTATTTTAGCATAAATAAAGCTTAAACTCAACATACAATTAAATTATCAAAATTGAATAATTCAAAAGCTTGAAAGTTAATATAGGTTTACTTACCAAATCTTTTGTATATAAATCTTGAATCAGTAAAGAAAAGCTTGAAGTAATTGTATGGAATTGAAAAGTGAAAGTTTTTGAGAGAAAGGAAGAAGAAATGAAGAAAAAGGAAATAAGGAAAGAAAAGAAAGTGGTTGTTGGTCGAAGGAAGAAAAAATGTTGTGTTTATCTTTTTTTTGGCAAATATCCATTTTGATCCTTATAAAAATCTTTAAGCACAAAAAAGCCCTCAAATATTTCTAATGCAATATAGTCCATAATTCTATCAAAAAGCCAATTAATCTTTAGGGTAGAATATTACAAAAAGCCTCACTTTCATGCTACTTTTGTGGCTTCTCTTCCTTGCTACTACGATTGCAGCTTGCTTGCGATCGTAACAGTAGTTAATTAATTTTTTTATTTTGAAAATATACCAATAATTCCCCACCATTTTCTAAATATAACCAAAACATCCATCAAAACTATAATTCTTTTAATTATGTGCATAAATAATGGTATCTTATGATTTGAATTAATACTTAGTGAAAATTCAATACAGCAAATCCGAATAATATGGTAGATAGAACTTTGAACTAACTATTCTTATTAATAAGTTGTAGAAACATTTTGCACACATAATTTAAAATACCATTATAATTTTCACATATAAACGACCCATTATAGGCCTTATGTCCATCTCTTTCATGAGTGCATAGAGCAAAGCCCTTAAACTCATTAAAATGACCACACTTCACACTCATATAGGTGAATCTAACTAAAGTATCCTTACAATTTTGATACTTTGACCAAACGTCCATATATTCATTAAAAGACTAAACTCACATTTCCTTTTCAATGTAGGTTCCAAGCACTATTAACCTCAAGATGTATTAAAAATTCAACATAGTGCTTGCAATCACTCTAATGATTTACTTTGACTTTTTAAACTTGAGACTTGGCATTGTACCAAGAGTTAAGTAGAGGTTCCATCAATAGTGATTAGACAAAATGGGCTTGAGACCTAACCCTTTTGATGTTTTATTTACCACATCTCTTGACAATGCCTAGTTAGTGGATTAGTAAAATTTGACTTGACCGCATAAAATCAATTATGATCATACTATTAGAGATTAAATCTCTAATATAACTATGTTTAAAACTAATATGTCTAAGCTTTCCATTGTATAGATGACTGTAAGCTCTTGAAAGAGTTATTTTACTATCACAATAGATAAATATTAGTGCAATCGACTTTGACTATAAAGGTATTTCATATAGCAAATCAAATAGCCATTCTGCTTCTTTACTTGTAGAAGCTAATGCTATGAATTCAAAAGCCATAGTGGAATCTGTTATGAATGTTTATTTCTTAGAACCCTAAGATATTGCACCACCTCCAAGCATAAACACCCATCCACTAGTACTAGTATGATCTTCACGATCAGTAATCCAACTTACAAATAAATATCCTTTTTTTAATAACGAAGGATAGCCACTATAGTTCATGCCATAAATCATTGTTACATTCAAGTAATTTAATACTCTATTAATAGTATACCAATGTAAGTTACTTGGATTACTTGTATTTTAGATTTCTTTTAAAATATGTCTATAAAGAAAGCAATCTTTCAATAATATTGGACACAAAAATAGACTTATCCATATGCATCAAATCGATCCAACTAAATGATATTTGTCACACCCGCTCCTCTACCTATCGAGCCGGGTGCGACCTACTGTGCTGAACTCATATACTAATGCTATAAATATAATATCAAACCTCAAATATCAAGATGGACTTAAAATAAGGTACTGTCATTATACATACTAAGAATCTTTTATAACAATCTCATATTTGTCAAAATACAAGTCCATCTACTGATTAATAAATAAGAACTTAATAATAATACAAAATTCCAAAAGTCTGAGTTTATTGGCTTAACCTCTACTAAATACTGATGGGTACCAAACAAATCCTAAGAGATACTGCAGATGCTATACTGCTGGATCTGAAAATATTTTAAAAATAAAAGAGGGTGAGTACAAAAATATTTATTGAGTGGATTAACTTTAAATACAATACTTTAAAGTGGGAACAATAGCCATCTCTTTAAATAATCATAAAAATATGCATAAAACTGCCTTGAACATCATAATAATAATCAATAATAAATTGTTGAAATATCATAAAATAAGATATTGATAAACTGCCTTATAAATAATATAGAAATCAATAGCCGTTAAAATCATAATACACAGTTAACACAACTGATTTATTTCTTGTTCGAAATATCATAGTAAAACATAAATATAAGCTGATTTCTTTCTTTTTAAAATAACATCATATCATAGCTAAATAGTTGCCATATACACTGAGAAATAGTTGAAATAAAATAATGCTTTA
>CATIWO010127165.1:0-10722 GCA_949673435.1 Macaranga tanarius | reverse complement strand
AAGGTTTTGAACAGCGAAACACATGGATGGAAGCATCAAATTCACCACCATATGCCTTTTATGGACAACGAAGTCAAAGTCAGCAACAAACATACACCAATCGCAATCGTCAAAACAATCAGTTCACATCTAAAGGTAGAGTTTTTCAGGCCACTAACAATAACTTTCAACATTCAAATTATGCAGGAAATAACACACAATCACAAAGAGATAACAATCATATTCCACGACCACTACCTCCTGGTAAACGACGGATGACGAGCACAGAAAGAGATATGTACAAGAATGAGCATTGTTAGCTCTGTGGGAATGGTGGATATATTGCCAAAATATGTTGGAGCCTACCAGAAGAATCAGTGAACAACGAAGATCTCCCCCAAGCTCTTGCTGCTCTCACCATAGACACTTCAGTTGTGGATGTTGAATGGACAACCGACACTGGATCTTCGAATCATATGACTGTACATTCAGGTATGTTACAAAATCTTAAAAAATATGCTGGTCATGATTCAGTCCTCATCGGTGATGGCTCTTCATTAAAAATAGATGCAATTGGAGATACTTTAGTTTCTGATGGTAAGAATAAATTGCTTCTTCGGGATGTCTTGCATGTACCTCATTTAACAAGAAATTTACTATCTATTAGTCAGTTAACAACACAATAGCCATTAAATTATGAATTGTCTGACAAGCTATTTTATATTAAGGAACGAGCAACAGGTTAAACCTTGCTAATGGGTCAACGTAAGGGAGATCTTTACATCTTATCCAACACAAAGGAAGCATATTTTGGTAATAGAAAAAACTTAGGGACTGAAGAATTGTGGCACCAGCATCTTGGACACCCATAAAAATCTGCTGTTCAATTTTTACGTACTAAGAATTTCATCCATGTTAGTTCAAATAAAAATATAGAAACTATTTATGAAAGTTGCAAATTGGGAAAACTTAGCAAGTTACAATTTGGTTTATCTCATTCATCTAGTAAAGATATTTTTGAAAAAATTCACTGTGATATTTGGGGACCAGCTCCCATTTTATCTCGTGACAAATTTTGATACTATGCTTATTTTGTGGATGACTATTCTCACTATATTTGGTTGATTCCTCTTCGTGCTAAATCTGATTTTACTGATGTTTACTTAGCCTTTGAAAGTTATGTGCGGCGTTAATTTGATAAAAAGATTAAGATTTTCCACTCTGATGGTGGAGGTGAATTTGTAAATACAAGACTTGTATCCCACTTTCAGCAACAGGGAATTATTCATCAGCTTTCCTGTCCACACACACCTGAGCAAACCGGTATCGTGGAATGCCGTCATCGTACCATAAGAGAACTTGGGATGACTATGATTTTTCACAGTGGAGCACCTACCTTCCTATGGGTTGAAGCCTTTACAACAACAACTTTTTTAATCAATCGTTTGCCTTCATCCTGTATTAATTTTACTTCTCCTTATTTCTGTTTATATGGTGCTCATCCTAACTACTCTATTTTACGTGTGTTTGGGACTCAATGTTATCCATATACATGGGATATTAAGAAGAAAAAGTTTGATCCTAAAACAGTCCCTTGTGTGTTTGTAGGGTACAGTGACATGCATAAAGGGTATCGGTGCTTCGATCCAAAAACTAGCTGGATGTTTGTATCTCGACATGTCATATTTGATGAGAATCTGTTCCCTTATAAACTAAAAGACTCATTGTCACCTTCCCATGTCCGCACAATAGATTTTTTTGATTCCCCACTTCCCATTGCAACGTCTCCAACTTCACCATCACCTGCCATGGATTTACCATATATTCCGCTGCCATCCACTGCTGCCAATCAGCCATCCATTGTGCCGGCACACATCAACTCAGAGTCCCACTCCAATCAAAATACTGATCAAACCCCGTACCCTACTGGACCTGATTCCTCATCCTTAGATCATGACATGACTCCTGCAATACCTCATACCATATTAGACAATGATTCTGTAAGTGATTTAATAAATGTAAATTCTGACACCTCTCATCTCCCTGAACAGGTTCAAACTTCAACTCATTCTATGGTTACAAGAGCAAAACACGACATTCATAAGCCAAATGCTCGTTATGCTTTAATGCTTGAATGTAATGCTATACCAAGCGAGCCACGATCTGTTACAAAAGCACTTTAACATGCTGGGTGGAGAAAAGCCATGCTTGATGAGCTTGATGCTTTGCATCAGAATCAAACATGGACCTTGGTTCTTAGAGAATCTCATATCAATATTGTCGGATCAAAATGGGTTTTTAAAGCCAAGTTAAAAGCAGATGGAACTCTTGATAGGTTGAAAGCGAGACTCGTTGCAAAAGGCTATCATCAAGTTGACGGTATTGACTATCTCGATACCTTTTCTCCTGTTATAAAACCAGGTACTATTCACTTAGTTCTCAGCTTAGCCCTAGTTCGCCAATGGGATATTAGACAAATTGATGTTAAAAATGCTTTTCTCCATGGTTACATACATGAAGATATTTACATGGACCAACCTTCAGGTATGCATGACCCTCAATTTCCATCTTATATTTGCAAACTTCACAAGGCTCTTTATGGACTTAAACAGGCACCTAGAGCATGGTTTGACCGTTTTAGCTCCTTTTTGCTTAACCATGGATTCTTTTATAGTCTGGCTGACCCATCCTTATTTATCTTACACTCCACACATGGCACATTAGTCCTACTCCTTTATGTCAATGATATGTTGTTGATAGGTTCTAACTCAAAGTTACTTACTGATTTTATTACACTTTTACATTCTGAGTTCTCTATGAAAGATCTTGGACCTGTACATCACTTTCTTGGCATTGAAGTTCAACATGTGCAAATATTCTGCATCTTTCTCAGAATCACTATGCCCACACCATTCTTATCAAAGCTCAAATGTTGGATTGCAAACCCATGAATACACCAATGGAGGCAAAAATAAAGGGTCTTCATGATACTACACCTTTATCTAATCCTACCTTTTATCGTAGCATTGTTGGTGCTCTACAATACTTAACTCTCACAAGACCTGATCTCTCCTTCAGTGTTAACTATGTTTCTCAATTTATACAATCACCCACTGTAGCTAGCATGAAATTAGTTTGACACATTTTAAGATATATTAAAGGATATATACATTTAGGCTTGCATTTAACTAGTGACACTACACTTGATCTATTTGCCTTCTCTGATGCAGATTGGGCAGGTTGTCCCACTACCAGATGCTCTACCATTGGCTTTTGCACCTTTTTAGGATGAAACATTATTTCTTGGTATGCTAAGAAACAACTAACAATTTTGCATTCCAGTACAGAGGCTGAATATAGAGCTATGGCCAACACAGCAGCTAAATTGACTTGGCTCACGTTCCTTTTATGAGATCTTCATGTTCCGCAATCACAACCACCATTACTCTTTTATGATAACTTGAGTGCATTGCATATGACCATTAATCTAGTTTTTCATGCTCGTAGCAAACATATTGAATTAGACTATCACTTTGTTCGTGAGCGTGTTTCAATGGGGCTGCTTTCTACTCATCACATCTCCTCTATCCACTAGCTTGCTGACATTTTCACTAAACCGATGAGTAAGGCATCCATCCTTTCCTTCCGCAGCAAACTTTGCCTCCAGCCTCGACACAGTTTGAGGGAGGGTATTAAGCATAATCATCCATCTGCTGCCAACCTTGGGTATGCGGATAAGGAAACTATTGCTGCCAACCTCGAGTCCAGAAATAAGGAAACAAATCATTCAAATAAGCTGTCCATATATCAGCACCAAGTTAGGGATAAAATTGATTGATTCAAATCCTATATGATTACCTTAATATTTCTTTCTATGTTTATCTCTTTTTCCGTTGTAAAGCCATCTATAAATTTAATAATATTGGAACTCTCTTCTCTCACGTTGATAAGAGAAATCCAGTCTACAAAAAACTCTATCTAGCTCCTTTTTCTTTACTAATATGTACACACATCTATAGTCACTCGGCCAGCAAAAGATTCTGAATACAAGAAAGAGCTCTTCGTTACAATGAAACAAGAAATTAACAAACAAACATTGATTTTAGCCAAATTAACCTTCCATACATAGTTCATCAGATGTGACAAGAAAAGAACCAATCATGTATTTAATGTGGTTAATTTATTCATTACTTGATTCAAAAGAAAAGTGTTGCTATCAAAACCCGCAAGGGCACAGATCAGGAATTGTAGCACAAAAGATATCATTTCCACGAAGACTGTATATTGAGTACCAATATTTTCACTTATATACTCAGCTAGTAAATTAAATAAAAGTGAATTTTGTAATAAAATAAATCATAGCAATCTAATTAAATTATAATCAAATAATAAAAAGCTTAGAGTCTAGGTTTAGTTTCACTATTCCAATCCGATTATGAACACATTATCACACAAAGATACTAATTTTAGTTAAGGGTAATTATTCTAAAATACCTAAAGACTCTGTCGAGTTCAATTATGCATGCAAAGATTAAAGTTTAACGTACTCTCGTGGTTAAGAAGTTAATCTAAACTCATTAAGTTTCTTAATAATTAATCTACTACCGTAGACCCCTGCTTACTGTCATGGTTCCCTGAAGAGCTCGCCTACTCTCGTGGTCGAGTGATCTAAGTCCTAAGAGTCTTAAACTAATAAATTCCTCTAACTCTCGTTGGTGAATTTACCCATAAACATGGAAACAAGCTGGCCAGGAATGAAAGCATAAATTAAGTGCAACTCATAGAATTAACTGAAAATCAAATTAAATAAATAAAATCTTGTGTTTAATCACATCATGGAATAGCCACTCCTAACCTAAACTCTAAAAGAAAACTAGCCACGCATGGTTGTGGAAAAAAATAAAAACATAATTAAGGATGAAAAAGGAAGAAGAATAAAAATATACTCTTGAATTCTTGTACAAATCTTCTTCAATCTTCGTTTAGCTCTCGTTTGTGCCTTCGGTCAATGATAAAAGATATTTTCTAGCTCCTTATAATCCTCCTTTTATAGAGTCCACCAGGTAAAGAACTTGAAAACCATTAAAATTTTCTTCCTTTTTAGGCAAGAAAACCCCTTTTTATTCGACATGGCTTGTCCTTTTTATTTGACATGGCTTGTCCTTTTTATTCGACATGGCTTAGACAAGCCATGTCATATCTTGTATCGCATTATAAGTCGAGATCCAATGAGCACACGGCTTCAAGCACGGCATGATGAAGGCGTGTCGAACTATTTTCTTTTCTTTTCTCTCGGCAGGCTATCACACGGTCTGGCTCACGGCTTCATGAAAGCCATGTCACTTTGTTCTACTCCTTCATTGCTTGACACGGCTTGGACAAGCCATGTCGGATGTTGTGTCATGTTGCATGCACATGCACACGGTTTGAGTCACACCATCACACATGTCGTGCTAAAATGGTCCTTTTTCTTCTAGCTTGGCAGATAACCACACAACTTTACACATGGTTTCTAGCAGGCCATGTGGCACGTTGTGTTGACGAAAATTCTCACTCTTCACGGATTTCCTCTTTTGACTTGACTACAAAAAAGGAGAAATAAAAATAAATTAATATCGAATAAAAACTCCTTAAAATATTTTTTAAATAATAAAATCCTAATAAAACACTAACACTAATATATTTCCTAATTAAACTTATAATCTACCCAAATTATTCTAATTTTTATTCAATAATTCATTAAAAATCAACTCAAATATATGTAAATATTATATACATCAAATTCCTCCACTCTAAAGCTTTGCTTGTCCTCAAGCAAAAATCAAATTTAAAATTTAAAGAACAAGCTCAACTACAACCAAAGATTATATAGCTTCTAAGACATGCAAACCGATAACACCGAGACTGAAACTTATTTACCAAAGAGGATAATCAGACAAAAATATATCATATATGAATAATTTACTAATCACAACCCAAGCACACAACTATTCTAAATCCAGTGAACATGATTCTAAAAGAGAAACATTAAGGTCTATAACTCTTTTTATTGAACCATGGTTGTGAATGCGTTTTATGCTCCATTTCAAAAAATAATAATAATTTTTAATTACTCTCTCTAATCAAATCTTCCCACTCTTAGTATCCCCTGCCATTCCCGTATTACTAAGCGTGGATACTGTCAAACGGGTCCTATAGATACTCATACTCTAATTAGAGCACTGGAATAGATTCAGAGCATAAGAATAATTCAGATTTAAGTGCTGCTCTTACTTGAGAAATTTTTTTTTTTAGAGTTACAAACCCGTAGGCATCCTCTCCTAAAATCATGCACAAATTCAATTTCCAAGCTCATGCTTAAGTTATAAAAACTAATTTCTTCATACATAACAATCATTTACAACCATCCTAAATAATAAACCATTCAATAATTCAATAATTGAACCAAAAATGCACACTTATATACTATTATTCTCAAATTATATATGAGCATCAAATTTTACAAAATAAGACAACAAAAAGTTTTTGAGACAAACTAGGCAAAAATATGGAGAAACCGAGTTGAAAATTAATGAGCGCTAAATAATTACCCAATATATATTATAATTAACACACTTTTTTTTATTAATTTATTATTTTTTATAAAAACTAAATGAACTAAATGAACTAAATGACATGCGAAAATAAAATGAAATAGAAACCCTCCCCTACACTAGCTATGTCATTATCCCCAATGATAAAAATACATGCAAAAAGCATAAAATAAAATAAAATAAAAGGAAAAGAATAAAGAGGAATAGAAAAAAAGAATACTGCCCTGAAATTTATAGTCATCAGATATTCCAAAATGAGGAGAAAACAGAAGAGCTAGAGACCATTATCCAAAATATAAACCAAATAGTTAAATGCATAACATCCTTAAACAAAATAAAGAAAAGAAATAAAAGAAAACGATATGAAAAAGAAAATGACTTTAAACATCCTAATGAAAATAAGAAATGAAATGAAAAAAAAATAACATTAGTCATCCATAGGGGGCAAAATCATCATGAGCAAGATCAGAAAATGTAGGAGCAGCTGCTGGGTCATCCATAGGATTGGTATCATCGTGGAACTCCTCAGTAGCAGCAGCAGAAGTTGATCCTAGAAAAATTGGGCGTGGAGGCAAAGGGACGCCTTGCTGCTGACATAAACTGGAGAGTCCATCAACCACCCAATGTAGGAGCTCGGTATAATACTGGAGTGTAGCCTCAATATGGGAAGGATAAGAGGATGATGGTCTAGCTGAATGAGAGGGAGGTGGAGGAGCCTGGGTAGTGGGAGGTGATGGAAGGGGATGCTCATCATTATCACCTAATTCAGTAGGATGCTCAATCAAAAATACCTCCCATCATGAACCTGAGCTAACCGGATTTTTCTCATCACAGCCAGGTTAAAATAAGAGTATTATAAACATGAGTGAGGGGTGGAAGAGTGTCAAAAACCCGTAGAGCCTTAGCTAGATAAGTAATGTACAAACCTCCATATAATGCACCCTTTTTCTTCTTAGACATACCATCCATGTAAAGAGCAAACCCAAAGCCTAGATAAGGTACTAAACCTTTATCAAAACATCTCAAGTAAAATAAATCTCGAAGTGAAACAACTCCGGTGCTCTCCTTATGCCCATAAATAGTAAAAGATATAAGACGGCGCAAGTAACGTAAATGAGGGTGAGCAATATTTATACTTTTACTTATCTTAGGATCATAAGTAGTCTGAGCTACAACACGCATAATCTTTTGCCAGTATTCCATAGGGTTTGCATTCCCAAGATTAATTTTAGAATGGTTGCATTTCGCACTAGTAGTGAATACAGGTTCATAAAAACCACAATACATAGCAAACTCATTGAGTGAATGGGAAAATTGTTGTCTCCCTAATTGAAACTTAACAAAACCCTTTTTATCAAAATTCACTAGCATGCTCTTTTCCATTGAAAAATTAGATAAGAATTCAACAAATAGCTCATGAAAAACCTATTCTTATATCTTCACAAAATTATACCATTGCGATATATCAATCATCCTAACACAAATTTATTCAAGCCAACTGCTGCTAGATCACCTAACATAATATGGTAAGAGGGATGAATGGGTAGAGAAATTAAAGAGGCACACCTTTCTTAGTAGGTTGTGTCTAAAAATTGAAGTAAAGGGTGCAGTGGATTTACTTGGCTTTGGCTGCGGCTTGCACGACATGAGGAGGATGAAGCTACTAGAGGCGACATGGCCGTGTTCAAATCATATGGTGGCTGTGGATAAGAAGCTACACAGGGTCATTTTTTGGTGGGATCGATCTTCTTTCCAGAGGACTTTGACTTTCCCATATGAGAATTGAAAGAATATGCCAAAGATTTAGTGTGGGTAAGGTAAAGAAAGAAGAATTTGGAAGAAGATGGAAAGAAAAAGAAAAAGGTTTGCAAAGAAAATAAAAAAATGGTGAGAATGGTGGTGTAAAAATAGAAAAGGGAAAAATTAGTAAGAAAACAATTTAACACGGCATGATGAATACTATGTCGTAACCTGTGTTGTCATCGGCATGATGAATAGTAAGAATGATGAAGTTGATTTTCAACACGGCTTGATGGTTACCGTGTCTTACACTATGTGAAGTTCGGGTGCCAAAAATTATTAAAATGAATTTGGACACGACATGATGAATGCCATGTCTCAAACCGTGTCTGATGCGAATTTTTTTTGAATGAAAAGAATTTGGACACGATATGAAGGATGCCATGTCCCATTCCATGTTTGCAATGCATGCTAAAAATAAGTTGACGTGACATGACATGTTAATGTCATGTCCTATGCCACGTGTGGTTCTGTCCTTAGAAGCGATTATTATCACGGTGATAAACGTGACATATCAATGCCGTGTGGAAAGAATTTAAATGATGGAAAAATTAATTCGTACCTCAGCACATCAAGTGATATGCCATGCTGGATCTCGTGATGCCTTGAAAGCGTTCCAGATCTGAGTTCCTACTCTCCTTTTTGCCATTCTTAATGAACTTAAGTGAGAAAAAAAACCTAAAAGCTAAGAGAACTAACAAGAAAATAGTATGAAAAAAAAATTAAAATAATAATAAAATAAAAAAATGGCCAAAAGCTCAATTTCACCCCTGAACTTTACCCTTTTGGCCCATGATACTCTCAACTTTTATTTTAACTACTAGCACCTCTAATCTTCTATTTATAACCTATTTAATCCCTAGTTCAGTGAGTATGTCACACACGCTATGACATGGATATTAGCTGATGACGTGGACTAATTGGAGCAAGCCAACTAATTAATGACCAAAAAGAAATAAATATAAAAGTAAGGGATTAAAAAGAAATTTTGCATCAAAAATTAGGAAATAAAGAGAAGCTTTTAATTGTCTTCAACCTCCATCATCTTCAACAGAGAGAAGCTTTTTGCCATTGCTCTGCCCCAAGCTAATTTAGGGTTCTCAATTTTCTTGGGCTTATCAATTCCACAGTACTTCAATGAGTATACTGCAATTAATGGCTATGGTCTTGTACACACTAGAGCAAGATAGATAAAGCATGAAAATTTTTGATGTGTGATTTCTTTTTTTTTTTTAGAAAACCTATTCTAGAAGCTGATAAATTATCATGCTTTCTTTACATTGCAGTTCAACGATATTGTGGATGTTCCTTTCTCATCAGAAGTAATTGTTGCTGGTTCTTTACCATATTTCCTAGACAACACGCTGCATCGAAAAAATAGTTCACTCAGGAAAGATAGGGGTAAGCATTAGTGGGATAAGTTCAGGTCATTCAAGGGTGATATAAGAAGTGAAGAATTTTATTCCCTACCTTTCAATCTAAACAAATATTTCACATCTGTGTGATTAAATCAAGCACTAAGTTACAAGTTCATTTTATCAAAATATGCGTCCTCAATAGTTTTGTGGGATCACATCACTTCACATCGCAATGTAATGTTATTGTTTCCTCTTTGTGAATCTTATCACACGCTATATAGCTCTTCCTTTATAGAAACAGTCATTGAATTTATTTTTGTTGTTGTAAATCCAACGAGGACATAGACTTGAAGCAGCAATACAGTTTTATCGTCTCTCCATCTTGTTCAATAGTTTGCTCTGTTAACCCCCTCTTTAACTACAAATCTCTTTAAAATAATATAATTTTGTTTCATTGTGATGGGTTATAGAATATGTATATTGTAGCAACGGAAACAAAGAGGCCAGGCAGTATTGCTCTAAAGAAGAATTGCTCACCACCTGTTTGATGAATTACTCTAAAGAATAAACTATATTCTTTTATATGTTTTATCATTTATATCCGTGAGTCAACCATTTGTTAGTATAGATTTGCCCTATGGCCATTCATGTATATAGACATTGTATATTTATCCCCATGGCAATGAAATATTCATTTGGATTAAAGTGTTTATTTATTTAAATATTTACCCTTAGTACAATGTTAGATAAGTTTATTATCAAGAGTTGATAATATGAGTGACAAACTTATTTAGTACTTGTACTATAAATGTTCATAGTCGTAGGATTAATATATGGGTAGTATTAATTCATAGACTATCACCTCTGTCTATTTTCCTTGATCGGTATGTGATATCGATAGTGGGAGGTAGTGAGTCTCATGCTACTTGATATGAGATATCAGAATAGACATGTGGATACTCATGTGATGGGTGGATCGAACATGTGACGTA
>CATIWO010127163.1:0-22630 GCA_949673435.1 Macaranga tanarius | reverse complement strand
TAGAGGCTTCACAATTGGGGAGCTTGGAGCTTGTAGATCAACACCAACCAAAGCTTAACGAGCGTGCTACCAACTAAGGAGTTATGTAAGTGTTACTATATCTCTTAGTTGCTAGGTCTTGTTTTTGAAAGCATGACTTGGTTGACATATTGATTGTATATTATTCATTATGCATGTTTAGCTATGTAAGAGTGCATGTGATATGATCTATGAGCATGAAAGTGTTTTGTGTTTGATGCAAATGTTGCATGCAATGAAAATTTTTAAATTCCGTATTTTCATTGTTCCTCTACACACACTTTCCTTCAATTCCATTAGCCGAATGGCATTCGCCGATAAGTATAGGTACTAAATGGGCACGTAAATGTAGTTTTTTTCTTGATCCTCTGGTGCTAGTGGTACTTGATTATAACCTGAAATTCCATCAAGAAAATAATAAAAAAACATGATCAGCTAATCTCTCTAACATTTAATCAATAAAAGGAAGGAGGAAATGATCCTTACGAGTTGCATCATTCAACTTCCTATAATTAATACACATCCTTCATCCTGTTTGAACATGTGTTGGCACCAACTCATTAGCATCATTTTAAATGACTGTGATGCTTGATTTCTTGGGGATAACTTATACTGGACTTACCCAATTGCTGTCAGAAATTGGGTATATGATACATGCATCAAGTAATTTCACAATCTCCTTTTTCACTACCTCCATCATTAGTGTATTCAATCTGTGTTGAGCTTCCCTGACTGGTTTGGCTCCATTTTCTAATAGAATACAATGCATATTTATAGCAGGGCTGATTCCTTTGATATATGTAATTTTCCAACTAATTGCCAATTTATACTCTTTAAGCACTCACAACAATTTCTCTTCCTGCACCTTACTTAACTGATTAGAGATAATAACTGGCAGTGTCTTATTCTCTCCCAAATATGCATACTTTAAGTTGGTAAGTAGTGATTTCAGCTCTAAAGCAGGGGCCTGCACAACAGAAGGTAAAAGTTTCTTGTAAGTATTTAGTAGCTGAATAGTTAAAACTGTAAACTTATCTGAAATCACTAGCAAAGAATGTAAAGCAGCCACAGTTCTTATTTTTCTAACTGGAGATGGATGGTAATTGCAACATCTAAATCATCTCTGCTTGTCAAATTAAAAACTTCATGCGCTAAAGAGTCAACAACATCAATTAAAAACACATAATGATATTCATTAGGGTATTTCATGGCCTCATAAATATTAAATTGAATTTTTTTACCATTAAATTCCATGGTCAAAGTACCCGTATGATAGTCAACAATTGCTCTAGCAGTCCTTAAAAATGGCCTCTCTAATATAATTAATACAGGATTAGGGGAAATATCATCACCCATATCCACCATATAAAAATCAATAGGAAATACTAGGCCATCAACCTGCACTAATACATCCTCAACTACCCCTTCCAGGTAAGCATTAGTACAATCAGCTAATTGTAAAACAACACCAGTCCCTTTCAAAGGTGCTATATTTAAAGATTTATATATAGATAATGGCATAACACTAATGGAAGCTTCAGAATCTAACATGGTTCTTTCAAATCTACCATTACCTATTCTGCAGATAATGGTAATTATACCTAGATCTTTGCACTTGGGAGGAAGTTTTCTTTGAAGAATTGCTAACATATTTTCCCCCACACTTATTTTCTTATTACCTTTTAATTTTTGCTTCGATGTGCATAACTCCTTAAGAAATTTGGCATATCTTGGCACTTGCTTGATTGCATCTAATAGAGGTATATTCACCTCTACTCTACGAAACGTATCCAAAATTTCTTTTTCCTGCTCCTCTTTCTTAGACTTTATTGACCTGGTAGGAAAAGGAAGAGGGTTAACCTTAGTTGAAATAGAATGATTAGTATTTTCTTTAGGCTGGGTAATCTCTACATCTTCCTCAATTTCATCTTTAATTACAACTGGTTTCTTTTTATTTGCTAGAGGTTTCAGTTTCTTCCCACTTCTTAAAGTTATGACACTCGCATTCTTCTTTGGGTTCACTATAGTCTGAGAGGGTAATTTTCCTGAACCTTGAGCTAATAATTTGCTCACTGTTGTAGCTAACTGACTTATTTGATTCTCCAAATTTTAGATGTTGGACTTCATCTCTTGCTGAAATTATTGAGTGTTAGATAAGACTGTCTTAAACATATCTTCCAATGACGTACCTGATTTAGAAGGTACTGCTTTTTTCGGCTGATAATTCTGCTGGTTTTGCTGAAATCCTGCTTGCCTATTTCTATAGCTCATAGTAGGATGATCTCGCCACCCAGGATTGTACGTATTAGAATAGGGATCATATCTTCTAGGCTGTCCTGGAAAACCTCCTACAGTATTCACTTGCTCATTTTGAAGGACTGGACATGCATCGGTTGGATGACCAACTATTACACATGTGCCATATGCTTTTGCTTGCTGTATATTTCCTACTGCTATTTAACAAACAAGAGAGGTAAGATTTGAAATCTGTTGTTGAAGGGAAGAAGTACTTACCTTATAAATTTTCCTGGCTGAGGCTTTATTTCTTATTCCAAACTACTGGGAATTTACTGTCATATTGGAAATTAAATTTTTGGCTGCTTTAGGAGTATTGTCCACCAATACACCTCCACTACCTGCATCTATCATATTTCTATCTATTGGCAATAAACCTTCATAAAAATATTGAATCAGTAGCTGCTCACTTATCTGGTGATGTGGACAGCTTGCACACAACTTCTTAAATCTCTTTCAATATTCATAGAGCGTCTCTCCACTAAGCTGACGAATGCCACAAATTTCCTTCCTTATATTTGTAGCCCAGAAGCTGGGAAATATTTCTCCAAAAATAATCTTTTCAGCTCATTCTATGTTGTAATAGATCCTGAAGGAAGGTAGTACAACCAATCCTTTGCCTCATCCGCTAGTAAAAATGGAAAAGCTCTCAATTTAATATGCTCTTCAGTCACACCAGTTGGTTTCATACTTGAGCAAACTATATGGAATTCCTTAAGATGCTTATTTGGATCTTCACCTGCAAGACCACGAAAAGTGGGAAGTAAATGAATTAGTCCAGATTTCAATTCAAAAGCTACATCCATGTTAGGATATTCAATGCACAACGGTTGTTGATTTAGATTAGGAGCAGCCAACTCCTTCAAAGTCCTATTGTTCTGATTCTGAGTAGCCATCTCTTCAATCTCAATATCTGATTCAATGGATGTATCACTAAAGCCTAATTCAATAGCCAAAATTAAACCAGGTGAAGCTTGCTCAATTTTAGAAGTTGTAGCTTGAGTTCTAGCAATCTCTCTAGCCTGTCGAGTCTTTTTTCTCAACCTTCGTGCTGTCTTTTCAATTTCTGGATCAAAATTTAATTCACCAGAGTTAGAAGATCAAGTCATATAACTTAAAACAATTGAAAACTTGCTAAGATAAATTAAATAAAACAATTTTTTAACAATTTTTATTTTATTTTATTTATTTTTATTTCTTTGACTAAAAACACAAAAATGGCTAAAAACCCTAAACAATGAATAGAATAACAAAAAAAAGAATAAATAAAATAAAATAACAAGAAAATTAAATTAATTAAATGACGCACTTCCCCGGCAACGGCGCCAAAAAATGATGCGCGTCGAAAACACCAAAATTTAATTACTCTAAATATACTTATTACAAAACTGTAGATAGGATAAGTAGAGGTCGACCCCACAGAGAAGTGTAGCCAATTCTAATTAATTTAATTAACAACTCTAATTCTAAATAAATTCTAATTGAAAATTGATTATGGAAAATGAAAAGAAAAGGAAAGGGAGGGTTTAAATTCCATATTGAACTAAATTAAATCAAATTGAAAATAAATACAATGAATAAAAACTCAGTTATTGGTTCAATTTCACCCTACAAGTGACATGTTTAATTAATAATAATAACTTCTTCTCTTCCCAAGAAACTATTAATTCTAGGTAATAATAAGCTCTATTACCTGAAATTCCCCTTAAATCTTATTCTGACGAACAAGCTCTCATTAGAATCTAACCAATTTATAACCTAAAACAAGCTCTTTAGGTTTAATATACTGGCAGTGTTAAGAACGAAGGAATTAAATTGAATTAAGCAACTCTCGCACAAGTTTAGATGTTTAACTTAAGTTGTGTTATTCATAGAAATAATAAGAAAGCTTGTCCACAATCCTATTTTTCTATTTTGCTACTTAATGATTCAAAAAAGAGTTTAATTATGTAATTTAATTTCTTAATCTAGCAATTGATATTCAGTGAATTAATTCAATAGGACTTATTTAAATCAACAAACCAAACATCAATTTACTTTAAGAACAGAATAACATCAACAATTTCTTAAAAGGAAAAAGGAAGAAATAATCTTACTGAAAAGAAAGCACCATCAACTTGAGTTAGGGCTTAAAATCCCCTTGAACAGAGTAAGAAAATTTAGTAATGCATCTTCTCCTAAAAGCTTTATTCATATTCTAAAAGTTATTATTCTTCTTCTTCTTATTTTTTCTACGTTTTTCTCCTCTTTTTAAAAGCACTCTCACCCTCTTTTTAAAACATCATAACATTACTAACATTAATTCTTTCAATTATCTCTCTATGTTATTCCTTTTTCTTAATAATACTCTTAAGACCCTTTAAAAACTCCCAAAATGTTACTAACAATAACTCCTAATAATAACTCTTATCTTTATCTCTATGTACTTCCTGCAGTAACAATAAATTGATACAGGAATTCAACACTAATTAACTTCGAATATGAAGTTGGGTTCTTCATAAGAATTATAGCTACGAGTCTTAGCTTTCCAAAGAATCTTGAATAATCTGAATTGGACTTTTGTAGCCCAAGATATGGCCCAATTACTAACATCTGCTTAACATAGTGCAGAATTTACATCTTCTAATTTCGGCCCAAATTTTGACAATGTAAACGAACTCTGATCTTAATGACTAAGCCTAATTCAGAAACCTCAAGAAGTCCACTTCACTTTCCAAGAAGGCCACTTTCATGTTCTGAGGCTCTAGGTACTCCAAAACCTTTGCCGAATCTTGAAGGTCAAAGCTGCCAATTAACTGAAAATTGCACATCTTGCTTAATGCCTCAAATTTGACTCCTAATTCACAAAACACATTAATTAGCTCATAATATCATAAAAATTATCATCAAACTAAGTGATAAAGAATAAATAAACAATAGATATTTTTCGCTCATCAACTACTTTGATGAAATTTGATTAGTGCACTTGCATAATTATTTAAATAATATGTATAAGTATTATTTATTTTTCATTATCTTAATTATCTTAATGACATTTTTGAAATAATTTAATTGTCTATTGAAATAATTTAATTAAAATAATAAACAAAAATATTTGATTGGTTTTAAATAATAACTAGTCGTAATTCTATGCAAAGCCTGGACTGTATAATAAAATAATAAATCAAATAAACTAAAAATAAAATATATAACAAAAATTTTACTTTCTCAAATTTTTGTTGCTATAATTTTTTTAGTTATAATAGTATTATTTTTGAAAATTATTAAGTTAGTATTGGAATATATATCTTTAAAAAAATTAGAATTTTAAATAATTTAGAAAAAAAATACTTGAGTGATTTGAGGTAGAAAAATACATACTAAATAAATACACTTAGAATCTGAATTTGAGTATTGCTAGATTATTTGAGTGATCTGAGGTAGAAAAATACATACTAAATAAATACACTTAGAATCTGCATTTGAGTATTGCTAGATTATTATTGGGATATGTATAATAGTGTTTTGATTAAAAAATAATGCTAAATAACTATTGTAAATTTTTTATTTTTTATTTTTTTAAAAAAAAAAATTAGAATTTTTAATAATTCAACACATAAAGTTTTAAAAATAAATGCTAAATTATGGAGAAGGACATTTGTCAAATTTTGAAATTAATATATAGATTTTTAACATTTACATATCTGTAATCAAATTGAGTGAATGTTTTAAGTTTTGAATCAAATATGTTTTTTAAAAATTAATTTTTTACAATAATATACTAAATAAAAATAGTATTAAATTATAATGTAATATTAAAAACATTGTTGAATTTGCATTTAATTTTTAAAATAATATATTGAACTATAAAATATTATTAAATTGTAATACAATATTAAAAATATTAGAATTTTTAATATATTTTTTTATAAGATAAAATTGTAATGACTAACTTTTTTAAATAATCTATAACAGGTCATTTGGTGCAAAACATTTAGATGTTTGTTATCTTTTATAATTTTATCATTTTTTTAAAATTGTTTTTAGTAAAACCATAATGATTTAGCCAATTTTTGGTAATATTAAGTAAAACAATAATTTGACTAAAAATTAAATAAAAAAAATACTAATATGACATATATGAAATGTTGAATTCATCATTTTCATAATTGCTAATTTTAAAAAGCATACAATATTAAAAATTCAAAACCTCTGTACATTTAAAAAATTTTATCTCCATTTTCAGTTTTGATAAAATATTTTAATTTAAAATTATTTAGTAAAATTAAATGAAAATTTTAAAGTATTACGTCAATACTTTTTATTTAATTTTCTAGAAATTAGCCAATGAATGATATTTTTATCAAAATTAAAAAAATTAGGATAAAATTACTATAAATTATAAATATTTAGTACCAATAGATTTTTAAAAATTTAGCAATTTACAAAAGATAAATCTTTAATATTTTATATATGTCATGTCAACTTTTTTTTATTTAACTTTGATAAAATAAATATATGTAATAAAATTATTAAAAATTAACTAGATAAAAATATTTATCAAAAGTAAAAAATTGAGATAAAATTAAAAATATTTGTATATTATTTGATTTTTATTACCAATATAGTATAAACAAAAATTTGCATTAATTTAATAATTTTGGGAAAGTCTTGGAATCCCCTAGTATGATATAATATAATGTGGTTAAATGTATAATTTCACTTCTAAAATTTATATGATTAATTTTATATCTCTCAATCTCTATTGTTTTTTAGTTAATTTTTAAATTTTTATGTTAAATCTACTTGACTTCTGTAATACATGATATCAACATAATTTATCAAGGAAAAATGCATCTTGACCCATGTACTCTTAAGTTTTTTTACATTGCATCCTTCTACAAAATTTTTTTAACATTGTACTTCTTCACTCTCAATTTCTGGTACATTGAGCCCTTATTGCAAAATTAATAGTTAAAAATATTCAAATCAATCCTTGTAATTTTAAAAATTTTATATTATATTTAATTTTTATAATTTTTATTATTAATAATTAAGTCCATACAATTACTAAAATAATTCAATTGTACTTATTGCAAATTTTAAAAATTACATATTTTTATATAATTAAGATATCCATCATCTATTTCTAATCGATTTATAATAGTAAATATATATAGTTATAAAAATTATGAGATACTTTAATTGTGCATTAAATATTTATATAATTAATATAAAAATATGACAAAAATAATAATAAAAAATTTTTAGTCAATAAAAACACATGAGTTATTTAATAAATAAAAATACTAGTGAAAAATTATAAAATCCGTTAACTAAAAATAAATAAAAATATTGTTGCATACAGTAATCTTTCTTACAACTAATATTTATTAAATTAATAATTCTATTAATTATGTAACATTCGTGTCCTCGAGCCGGATTAATTTAAGTTAATGATAATTATATACATTTAATTTGATGATATTAGATTGAGATTACTACGAGTAATTATTGTCATTTTATTGTTATTGAGGATAAAGAAATAAAGGCATTATATTGGAAGGATGCAATTGAAAGAAAAATTAGGATGTAATTGAAAATACATGAGAGTAAATGGTGTTAGAAGGAAAGAAAAGAAAGAGAAGATATTAGAGTGGAGAATTGGTAGAGAAGTTATTGGTTGCTACAGAGGAAAGTATGGAGGAAGGGAAGGGAAAGAAGAAAAGAGGTAGAGGAAGAAGAAGTAAGCAAAAGACGAAAAAGGAAGCAAGAGAAGAAAGGAGCAAGAGTGTCTCGAGCTTGGGGAATTTCGGATTCAGTAAGAGGAAGCAAACTCGGATCTAAGGCAGGAGAAATCAGTGAGTGGCTCTAGATTCTTTATGGGTTTTTGTTTGAGTTTGGTTTAAAGCAATTTGGTATATAAATGTTGATTTTTTGATGATTTCCTTTAAATCTAGAATGATCTTGTTAGTTTCTAGTATGCTTGGTAGTATTTTTAAGTAATATGCATGATATATGATCATTGGGTAAAGTAAAATTAAGATTTTGGGTCAGAAATATATAATTTTTCGACTGAAATACATGTTCCAAAGGTGAACAGGTGCACGCCTATTCATTGATGAGGGATGTACCTCATTGTGCACCTTAGAGAGGTTTGTGTAGAGGCTGGAGCCTCTGTAGCAGAGGCTGGTGCCTATGTGATAGAGGTGGGCACCTTTGCACAGAGACATGCACCTCTGTGGCTGAGGATGACACCTCTGTACCCTATTTATTAGAACATAAGAATGATTGAAAAACACTTCCTATGAATGAAATGACTGTGAAATGTGAATTTCACAACACCGAGCGATGAATATGGCTAATGACATAAGGTTTATAAGTTTCAGACAAAGAGAATAAATTATTTATGTAATAACATCAAAGTTCGGAAGTTCTATGAATAAATAAGAATGAACATTGAAATGATATAATTATACCCTTACCAATTATATTAATATTATATAAAGATTAGGTTGACTTATATATAAATAAGTAAGGGTTGGTAATATATATGTATATATGAGATGAGTTGGCCACTCGAATTATAACTATCTTTGGGACAACACAGGGATTCAAATGTGTCTTTGGGGTGAATCCTTGTGATTATACCGTATGCATACGAGGTTATCATAAATGATTCTGTGATTTGGCCAGTGTGGGCCATAAGAATGATGATCGAAATGTTATGAGAGAGATATACTTTGTATATTGCTATCAATTCTAGGAAGAATTAGGGAATATGTATATATATTATAATAATAATAATTGTATATGTTTAACCTTTGAGACAATATGAACTGTGATAATTTTGATTAATGCTCAAAGGAAGGAAACTCTCAATAAAGAGACAACTGAATGAGATAAATTATTAAAGAAATCAAATCATGAATATGATGCTTTTAGTTATTCTTTTATAAAAATTCTGCATTAATTATGGATTGAGGAAATAAAAACCTTAAGTGTATTTAAAGTTGTTTGAAGTGGTATTTACATTGAATTAAAGATTTAACGTGGATGTTTATTTGCATTATTTATGAAAATCTTTAAATGATTCTCATGTGATGGAATATGTTATTTAATGTTTTAGAGAAATAAAGTATTAGTCCTTGAAAGGTTATTCTGATAACTGTGTTTATTTATGAGGATTTAACAGCTTTGAAAATTATTATGGAGTTGTGGATCAAATTTGTTTTGAGCTAATATTTTTCAACTAAAGATATATTAGCTGCTCACTAGGTAATTTCTATATGAAATTACTCACCACTATTTTATAAAATGATTTTCCAAATTAGAGTAGTTATTCAACTCTAGAAGAAATGGCAGTTTATTGGGCCACGATAGTGTACGAGATCACCGAGGCATAGACGCTTGTACGATACATAGTGCATCACGATACCGATGCTGAATTAGTGTTATGGATCATAGTTCAGCCCATAGGGGCAGAGGTTCGACTGTTCGCCATCCGAGAGGAGCATTTGGATAGTATCTGCATGACCTTCCGCGTCTTCTACGCCACCTCCATTAACGTTCAGGTCACCCTCTCATGGGTGTGATGTAGAGTAGACATTTGCATATTTTGGCTTTTTGGGCTTTTTGCTAGAGGCCTTCATATACCCTTGTGCGATCATCGAGATATTTTTGAGCCTAGCGGCTAGAGAGGTTATGAGGGTGTGGTGAGGGTTGGAGTTTTCAGTTCACCACCACTATCATCATCTTGTTGAGTATATCGGCCAGAGTCCCGACTACGAGAGAGAGAGAGATGCTATATTCATAGATACCTATGCATTAGGTTATTATTTTATTAGCATTTGGTACTCTCACCCTTGTATATTGATGTATATATTTTTTTCATCTATCTAATGATGGTTATGTAGTACCACTGATGTTATTATTATATTATGAGATGTTATTTATATTAAAAATGATTTGTGCCATTTGGTTTATAATTGGAGTAATTTTGACAGGAATTTTTATTATTGTATTTGTGATTTGTCCTAAGTAAGGATATGATATTTAAGAAATATCCACCAACATATACTTACTTTGTAGTTATATTAAAATGAATGGTATTAATTTTATGAATTGTTCATATAAGGTTAGCAACCTACAATTATTGTAATCGAGTATCAAGAAAGTTTAAATTTATATTGTTAAAGAGGTCCTTTTGGTTATAGCAGTAATACCTTTATTATCATTAACTCTCTAGTTATGTGTACTAATGGAGTTGATGGTAGTGAGGGTGTTATAATTTGGTATCCGAGCCTAGGTTATTAGGTTCTGTAGACATTAAGAAATATTATATTATACGTTATAGATATTAAGAAATTTTGAGTTGGTAGATATTAAATGTGGAATGCATATATAAAGGATGATGATGATAATTACTAAATTTTTGTGATCTTATTTTCAGAAAATGGTAAGAACTAGTGGTGGATTATTAGGGAATCAAGGTAGAGGAATTGAATGAGGCCGAGGTAAGGCTAGAGGTAGAGGCAGAGGACGTGATGTCCAACCATATAGAGTCAGGCTAGTTGAGCTAGCGAATGTTCCTACTAGGAGTTGAACATCTCAACGAGAATGATCTTCATCATCAGCCTCGATTGGCAAGGAAAGAGATGATATACCGAATGTTCGAGCAGATAGTTTACAAGGTTGCTCTACTTCAGTTGCCTCCACATCGATCTTTGAACATGCGCTTAAAAGGGTGAGGAATGTTTATTATGCAGCACCACCGGTGATGCCCGTAAATATGCCTAACTAACCAATGGCTTCGGTAGTACACATAGATGCTACCGATCTGGCTAGAATAATGGTAACGGTGATGGTAGAATGAGAGAGGTATAGGAAGCCTAAAGATATCATCAAGCATCCGAAGAAGTGTGGGGCTTACAATTTCCATAGAACTCTGGACCCAGGATAAACAGATAAGTGGGTCAGAACAGTGGAAAAGGCCTTTAACACATTGCAGCTCAGTGATGAAGAGAAAGTTGGCAACGTGTATGGTCTCATGTTTGAGAAGGCAGATGATTGGCTGATGAGAGTGAGAAATATATATGGAGAAGCTTTCACATGGCAGCTTTTCAAAGAAGAGTTTGGTAGAGAATACCTAATTGAGACTTTTCAAAAGCAGAGAAAGGCTTCCTTCATAAATCTGGTACAAGGAATAATGTCTGTCAGAGAATACACTGACAAATTTGAGGATTTATACTAGTATGCGAAGGATATGTATCCTAGTGAAGAAGCCAAAAGTGATAAGTTTTGAGATGGATTATATATTTCTCTACGAGGAAAGCTGAATTTATTTGTGGGAACAACCTTCAGAGGTTGGGTAGAAAAAGCCATGGAACAGGAAAGGTTAAAGAAGGAGTTAAAAACTTCCAATCGGGCGAGATCTTATCAGGAGGGATCTTCAAGGCAACCTTGGAGGGGTAATAACAATCAGAAGCCGAGATTTAACACCTATTCAAGGAGTACTCAGTAGTTAGAAGGGAATATATGACCGCATGGTAGCCAGATGTTTGTGAGACAACCAGCGCCATCTTTCCGACCAAATAATTTTGAAAATATTTCGGGAGGAGGAGCAGCAATATCTTAGTGCAATCTATGTAGGAAGAATCATATGGGCAGTTATGGTCGAAGTAATGTAAGATGTTTCAAGTACAATGAACTTGGACACTATGCTCGGGGAATGCACCAAAGGTATAATTAGGGAACCCTCAGTACAAGGGTCGAATGCCCTTCGAATGGGAAGAGTTGGGAGGCCCCCTATTGCTGCAAGAACTACTGGTGCTAGAAGTGAGGCTAGTAGAGCTCCATATGCTTAGAAGAGGCCTATGGGACAAACCAATATAGCAGAGAAATTCAATAAGTAAGGATTTATGTAATGACTAAGAAGGATGCCGAGAATGCACCAGACATAATAAGGGGTATGGCTTTTATTTATAATAAATTAGCATGTGTGTTGATTGATCCTAGTATAACTTTCTCTTTTATATCATCAACTTTCATCCTGCATAATAAGTTTGAGTTAGCTGATAGAGATGAACCAGTATTAGTTAGCATGCCTATCGGAGTCAGTGTGATTTGTGATAAAGTCATGATAGATGTTGTGATTAAAATAGGTAATGAGGAAATGGAATGGGATTTTATGCCCTTACCTCTTAGCAATTTTGATGCTATATTAGGTATGGATGGGTTGAGTAACTATAGAGTGAATGTAGATTATTTTGAGAAGCGAGTAGTGTTTGAAAAGGAGGATGGTAAAAAGATTCATTTTGTGGGAGAAAATAGAAAAGCTCCAACTAAGATAATTTCAGCTTTGAAGTATCTTAGAAAGGGATATGATACTTATCTAGCCTTTATAGTGGATAAAAAGATAAAGGCGATAGATTTGAGGAGAGTACCTATAGTGAATGAGTTTGAAGATGTGTTTCCTGAGGAGTTGCTAGGATTACCACTCGATAGGGATATTGAATTTGAGATTGAGTCGTTACTGGGTACAACTTCTATATCTCAAGCTCCGTATAGAATGTCTCCGATAGAACTGAAAAAGTTAAAAGTGTAGTTACAGGAATTATTAGATAGAGGCTTCATTAGGCCAAATTTTTCTCCATGGGGATCACCGGTGTTGTTCGTTAAAAAGAAGGACAGGTCTATGAGGTTATATATAGACTACCGGTAACTGAATAAGGTTATAGTTAGAAATAAGTACCCATTACCGAGGATAGAGGATCTATTTGATCAGCTCCAAGGAGCTACGGTGTTTTCTAAAATAGATTTGAGCTCAGGGTGTCATCAATTGAAAATTAAAGAGTCAGATGTTTCTAAAACTACTTTTAGAACAAGATACAGACATTATGAGTTTTTAGTGATGTTGTTTGGACTCACGAATGCACTAGTTATGGACCTGATGAATAGAATGTTCAAACCTTATCTGGATAGGATTGTAATTGTATTCATCGATGATATTCTAGTATATTCTAAGTCTATTATAGAGCATGAAAATCATTTGAGGGTTGTATTAGAAATTTTGAGAGATAAGCAACTTTATGCTAAGTTTAGTAAATGTGAGTTTTGGTTGATTAAGGTGGTATTTCTTGGTCATATAATATTGGCTGAGGGAGTATATGTGGACCCGAGCAAGATTGTGGCCATAGTGAATTGGGAACCACCTAGGAGTGTGATAGAATTTTAAAATTTCTTAGGGCTGGAAAGGTACTATAGGAGATTTGTTCAAGATTTCTCAATTATTACGTCACCCTTGACGAAGCTATTGAGAAAGAATGTGAAGTATAATTGGAATCCTGAGTGCTAGTAAAGCTTTGAAGTTTTGAAGAAGAAGTTGACTACTACACCTATTTTGACCTTACCTGTAGAAGGTGGTAGATTTATGGTGTATAGTGATACTTCAAGACAAGGGTTAGGTTGTGTGTTGATGCAAGAGGGAAAATTAGTTGCTTATGCATCCAAACAGCTGAGACTTCATGAGCAGAACTATCCTACGTACGATTTGGAGTTGGCAGCCATAATTTTTACCTTAAAGATATGGAGACATTATCTTTATGGGAAAATGTGTCAACTATTCACCAACCACAAAAGTCTCAAGTATATCCTTAGCCAGAAGGATTTAAATTTAAGACAAAGAAGATGGGTGGAGTTACTGAAGAATTATGATTGCTCTATCGAATACCACCCGGGTAAAGCTAATGTAGTGCAGATGCTCTTAGTCAAAAATTCATTGGGAATCTACGTTACATTCGTGCTATTAGGATGTCCATGTTGATTGAACTTAGGAGAATGAATGTTGAGTTTGATGTAGATGCACCTGACAGTGTTTTGGCTACCTTGAAGGTGAGGCCATTATTAATGGAGAGAATTGCTGAAGCCCAGAGAGCCGATGATGAAGTGTTGAGATGGATTGAATATGTAAAAAGTGGAAAGAATAAAGACTTGACTTGTAATGAAAAAGGAGTGATAAAGATGGAGAAGAGAATTTATGTGCCGAATAAATAAGAATTGAGAAGAGAGATAATAGAAGAAGCGAATTATTCTGCATATGCGATGCATCCGGGGAATTACCAAGATGTACAGGAATATTAAGGAGAATTATTGCTGGAAAGGAATGAAGAAAGATATAGCATAATATATTTCCAAATGCTTGACTTGTCAACAAGTCAAAGCTAAACATAGACATCCAGCTGGGTTATTGCAATCTTTGCCAATACCAAAATGGAAATGGGAACATATAACCATGGATTTTATAGTGGGTTTGCCAAGAACGCAGCAAGAAAATAATGCAGTATGGGTAATTGTGGATAGACTGACAAAGTCTGCTCATTTCCTGCCTATCAAGATTAGTTATAGTTTGAATAGGCTGGCAGAATTGTACATTAAAGAGATAATAAGGTTGCACGGAATGCCAGTATCGATTGTATCCGATCGTGATCTGAGGTTTACCTTAAGATTATGGCCAAGTTTGCAAGAAGTTCTAGGTACTAGATTAAAGTTTAGTACTGCTTTTTGTCCTCAGACTGATGGACAATCTGAGAGGACTATTCAAGTGTTAGAGGATATGTTGAGAGCTAGTGCTTTAGATTTTGGTGGAAATTGGGATAAGCAGGTGCCTTTAATGGATTTTGCTTATAACAATAGTTGTCAGAGCAGTTTAGATATGGCACCATTTGAGGCTTTATACGTCCAGAGATATAGAACTCCCATCTATTGGAAAGAAGTAGGAGAAACGAAATTGTTGGGTCATGAGTTGGTTCAATTGAAAACTGATAATATTCAAACAGTTAGGGCCAATCACAAGATAGCTCAGGATAGGCAAATGAGTTATGCAAATCTTAGAAGAGCTGATATTGAATTTAATGTAGGTGATAAAGTTTTTCTAAAAATATCTCTTTGGAAAGGTGTGATAAGATTTAGTAAGCAAGAAAAATTGAGTCCCAGGTTTATAGGACCATATAAAATTATTGAACGAGTTGGACCAGTGGCCTATCATTTAGCATTGCCACCAAATCTGGAAGGAGTACATGATGTATTTCATGTGTCTATGTTAAGGAAATATAAAAGTCATCCCACTCATGTTTTGAAAGAGCAATTGATAGAACTAAAAGAAAATTTGAGTTATGAAGAAACACCTGTAGCAATTTTGGTTAGGGAACAGAAAGTGTTGAGGAACAAAGTTATTCCCTTGGTCAAAGTGTTATGGAAAAATCACTCTCAAGAAGAAGCTCCATGAGAGTAAGAAGAGGACATTAGACACAGATATCTAGGACTTTTGTAATTGATTTATGCTTGTACAAATTTTGGGGATCAAATTTCTTGTAGTAGGAAAGAATTGTAACATCTGTGTCTTCGAGCCAGATTAATTTAAGTTAATGATAATTATATATATTTAATTTGATGATATTAGATTAATATTACTACGAGTAATTATTATCATTTTATTATTATTAAGGATAAAGAAATAAAGGCATTATGTTAAATAGATGTTTGAAAGGATGCAATTGAAAGAAAAATTAGGATGTAATTGAAAATACATAAGAGTAAATGGTGTTAAAAAGAAAGAAAAGAAAGAGAAGGGATTAGAATGGAGAATTGGTAGAGAAGTTATTGGTTTCTATAGAGGAAAGTATGGAGGAAGGGAAGGGAAAGAAGAAAAGAGGTAGAGGAAGAAGAAGTAAGTAAAAGACAAAAAAGGAAGCAAGAGTGTCTGGAGCTTGGAGAATTTTTGATTCAACAAGAGGTAGCAAATTCGGACCTAAGGCAGGAGAAATCAGTGAGTGGCTCTAAATTCTTTATGGGTTTTTGTTTAAGTTTGGTTTAAATTAATTTGGTATATAAATATTGAGTTTTTGATGATTTCCTTTAGATCTAGAACGATCTTGTTAGTTTCCAGTATGCTTGGTAGTGTTTTGAAGTACTATGCATAATATATAATCATTGAGTAAAGTAAAATTGAGATTTTAGGTCAGAAATATGTAATTTTTTGACTGAAACGCCTATTCTAGAGGTGAACAGGTGCACGCCTATTAGGCAAATTCCGCAAGTGCACAGTTCACTACAAGTAGTATAGATTTCGAGTATGAGTATCGTTCCCACGAAGAGATTGATACCAAGCACTAGCCTTAATTTTATTTCCACAAGCTAATAGAATAATAATTAATGAACTTAAATAAAAAATTAATAAATAAGAGCAAACATCCTAAATCTGAAATATTAAAATTGAAATTCAATAATTAGAAACTAGAGCCCGAATTTGTTTCACTAGCTATTACTTAGATTACAATATCAATTCACAATTCAATTCATTAACTCAGTTAAAGGTAAATCACTCAAATTACTCAAAGTCTTTTTCGAGATCATTTAAGCCTACCAAAGCTAAATACTGCCTATTTTCATGGTCAAGTCATTCTAAGGCTCATTAAGTTCTTTAGCAATTTATTATTCCCTGAAGGATTCGTCTACTTTCGTGATCGAGGTTCCTAAGTTTTACAAGTCTATGAGCTGATAAATCATACAACTTTCGTTTTCTCTAATCTACCCAAAAATATGCATTCAATCAGGCCTAAAATCAAACACAAGATAATTAAGCACAACTTATAAAATTGACCGAAAGTTAATTTATTAAAACAGAATTAAGATCCAAACAAGTAATAGACTAGTTACATAAATCTAAACCCTAAAAGAGTTTAGCCATACATGGTCGTGGCGATGAAAAAAAATATAAAATTAAATCCTCCTTCTTCAATATTCAATCTTCGTTAAGAACCAAATTGTGCCTCCAAGATAATGAGTAGAGTGAATAGAATGAAAATTGAAAGAAGTCTGATGCCAAAAATCGTCCCTCTCTCCCTTTTTATAAACTAAGCCTTGTAGAAAACCTATTTGCACTTGAATTCTTGAAAAGAAAACTTTTTCAGCTCGACGTGGCTTACATCTGGCCATGTCATAAACCGTGTTGTGTCATTAGGTTTACGACATGGCTTCTATCATGTCGTGTCATAAGCCATGTCGTATTTGCTTCAAGTGACAGGATGGAACATGGCTTCCATCACATCGTGTTCTAAGCTATGTCGTATTTTCTTCAAGTCCAGAGGTGAACACGGCTTCAAGCATGCCATGACGCATCCCACGTCGCTCCAGTACTTAATTTTTTTGGAATTTCTTTCTAGACTTTACCTACAAAAAGAAAAATATTAAATAAAAAACTCTAAACTAATAGCAATTACAAAAAAGATAATGCAATCATAAATAAAGCAATAAATGAAAATAAATCCTAAGTAAACCTAATTTCTACCTAAACATAACTAATTAATTATTCAAAATTTATTAAAATTCAACTAAAAAATATATGATAAATTGCACTCAATAAATTCCCTCACACTAAGGCTTTGTTTGTCCTCAAGAAAAAATCAAATTTAAACATTTAAACAATGGCTCAAATACAAACAAAGAGTTATAATTTCTAAAATATGCAAGTTGTTAACACCGAGACTGAAAAATGTTTACTAAAGAAGATAATCAGACAAAAGTACATCATATATGAACAATTAACTAATCACAGCCCAAGCACATAACCTATTTGGAATCCAATAAACATAACCTTAAAAGAAAAACAAAATTGGTTGTGAATGTGTTTTATGCTCCATTTCACATCTTTTTCTCTCTAATCAAATCCTTCCATTTTTAATAATCTCCCGACATTCATGTACTACTAAGCATGGATACCACCAAGTGGGTCCTTTGGATACTCTTACTCTAATTAAAGCATTGGAGTAGATTCAAAGCATGTAAAGATTTGAAATTAAGCATTGCTCTTATTAAAGAAAAGACGTATTTTATTTTATTTTTTATTTTTTTTTATCAAATTTCTATTGAAAATTTCATGTTCAAATTCAAACCTATGGTTCATGCTTAGGTTGTAAAGACTTAATTTTCCATACATAATGACTATGTTCAACCATCTTAATTAGTAAATCATTCAATATTTCGATAATTAGATGAAACATACACACTCATATACTTGCACCCTCTAATTGCAATTAAGCATCAATTTTGCATAAAAATCAAAACTAAAGTTTTAAAGACATGCATTGCAAAAATGTGGAGAAATCGAGTTGAAAGTTAATGAAAAATGAACATTTAATTTTTTAAAAAAATTTATGCAAATAAACTAACTCAATGCAAAATGCAATATGTTTTCCTAAAAGTAAATTAACTATGTACTAACTATTATGCATGCAAATGCATGAAGCATGTAAAATGTGGACCCTCCCCTACACTATCCTAGGCATTATCCTCAATGACTCTCATAATATAAAATAGAGACAAGCAAAGAGATAGAATAAAGGACAAAAAGAAACACAAAATAATAGAAAAGAAAGAGGGTACTGCCCTGAATTAATAGATCTGAATGTTCCATGCAGCATGTCCAATTTAAACAAAACCAACAAATGTAGCTAATAGAAAATAGGTACGAGAAGTCAACATTAAGTAAAAATAAAAATAAAAAGAAAACATCCAAAAGAGCCTAAAATAAAAGAAAACAACTGAAAGAAAAATAATAAAAATCAATCATCAAAAGGTGCATCATCATCAGCGCCAATCGGCTCTCCACCAACAGCATCATCCGCTGAGTCAAGATCATGTAGCTCTTCAGTACCATCAGCAGAAGAAGGGAACACGGGACGAGGAGGAAAAGGAAGACCATGAAACTGGCAAAGGGCAAAAACTACTTCAGAGAGCCAATTAGGCATGGCTGAATGATACTGTAAGGTAGCATCGATGTGTGAAGCTGAAGAAGTAGAGGAAGGACCAGCTGCATGTAAGAGTGGTGGAACATAGGTAGGCTGAGGTCGATCTGCCTCATCGCCAGAATGGAGGTCAGTAAAGGGCTCATGAGGAACATGCTGCTCATCTCGAGAGTCAACCAAATGAATCTTCCTTATCACAGTGAGGTTAAAAGGGAGTATAGGATAAATCTTAATTAAGTTAGTGCATGCAGCAACACCCTTAAATTCTTAGCAAGATATATAACATACGAACCATCACACAATACACCCTTCTTTTTACGTGCCATTCCCTCCATATACAATGCAAATCTATACCCTAAATGAGGAACCAAACCGTTGTAAAACAATACAAATAGAAAAGGTCCCTAAGGCTAACTACCCCGGTGCTCTCCTTTCTTCCATAAATGGTAAAAGCAATAAGCCTATGTAAATAATGAAGGGTGGGACTAGAAATGCTCGAACTCTTACTGAGTCTTAGGTCATAATTACAATGACTAAGAACATTATAAATTTCATGCCAAAAATCTCTAGTGTTCACATTACCAAAATCAAATAGGGTTTGGTTAATGTCAGGACTAGTGGCAAAAATGGGCTCATAAAAACCACAATGCTCAGCAAATTCGTTCAAGGTAAACGTGAATTGCTTCCTACCCAATTGGAATTTAACATACTCAGGCTTATTATAATCGATGCTACTCTTAATAAATTGAAAGATGGTTAAAAATTCAATAAATAATTCATGAAAAACAGGCTCATCAATGCTAAAAAAACCACCCTATTTAGAACGGTCTATCATACCTAAAATAGGCTCACTCAACCCAATCACTCACAAATTATTATAAACTATTTTAAACGAAGGATGAATGGGTAAAGAGTAAACAATGGCACAACGTGATTGTTATTATAGAGTAGGAAATTAGAGGAGAGGATGTGTGGGTGCATGCAACTCTTGTTGGCTTGAACAAGGAGGTGGCCGGGTCAAGGATGATGGTTGGCGCGCCGAAGAGGAAGGAGGAGGTGCATCATCCGTTGGACTAGACCGCTTGCTAGGCTTTCTCCCTATGATTTTTGACCGACCCATGTTATTCAGGATGAGAAGGAAAGAAAAAGGTGGTGAAGAAGAAGAGGGGATTTGAAGAATAGAGAGAAGAATGTTGAAAAGAAAAAGAAAGAGAGAAGAAACGGGTCAAAAAGGCAAAGAGAATGGGAGAGAGAAGAAAAAGAAAAGAATAGAAGAAATGGGTATGTCGGCTAGGTCTTATAAAGCACAAAGGGGGTATTATTAGATCTAGGGACACGAGATAATGCAGCCCGTGTCCCAAGCCGTGATTAGCTCTACCTCACTTGAAGTTTGGGTCACGAGATGCCACATGGCATGATTCAAGTCATGTGTTAAACCGTGCACATCTCTGCCATTTTTGCCAAAAGAGAGCTGTTAGTGGCACAAGATGATGTATCCCATGTTGAAAGCTGTGCAACCTTCGGTCATTGTCTATAAAAAGTAAGTCTGGTCAAACACGGGAAAACACAACCCGTGTCGCAAGTAGGGCAACGTTCTGTTTGAGGAGTTGAATTTAGGTAGGTAGACACGGGTTGATGCGTGTCGTGCATGACGTTGTGCATGTGTCTAACTTCTTCGGCTAAAAAGAGGGGTTGCTAGACACGGGATGATGGATCTCATATTAAAAACCGTGAAAGCTTCTGCCGAGACTATACAAAAAATTCTTTGGTCAATATATGACATGACACAAGTCGTGCATGCATCTGCCTGATTGGCGAATGAGTGCGAGTTTTGACACAGCATGATCAAAGCTGTGTTTAAAACTGTGCAAGCTCCTGTATGAATTTTAAAGGGATGACACGGCTTGTGTCATCCCATGCTTCAGGCCATGTGCAAGCATTCAGATTAAAGAAAAAGGTACGTACCTGAGCACGGACTCTATCATGCTATGTGTCAAGCCGTGTCTAACTTGGAGTTGATATTTGTAAGTTTATTCACCTCTTTGCTTCTTACCTACGATGCACCTAAGTGAAAGAATGAAAAACAATGAAAAATAAAAGGAAAACAAAAGACAACAAAATAAAAAGAAAATGAAAATAAAAAAGAAAAATAGATTGGGTTGCCTCCCAATTAGCGTTTGTTTAAAGTCACTAGCTTGACTTCCTTTTTATTAGATCAAATGGCATTTAGAAGTGCACATGAGGCACTTGTTGGAACATTCTCATTATTGAAGTAGATTTTGAATCTTTGCCTATTAACCTTAAATGATCCAGTTTCCTTGCTCCAAACTTCTACAGCTCCATGAGGGAATACTTACTTGACTAAGAAAGGGCCTGACCATCTGGATTTCAATTTTCCAGGGAAAAGTTTGAGTCTAGAGTTGAATAAGAGCACTTGATCTCCTTCTTTAGACTTCTTCTTCATGATGTGCTTGTCATGCCATTTCTTAGTTCTTTCCTTATAAATCTTGGCATTCTCATAAGAGTTAAGTCTGAACTCTTTTAGCTCATTTAGCTATAGTAACCTCTTTCCACCAGCCTTTTGCAAATCAAAATTTAGGAATTTGGTGGCCCATAATGCCTTATGCTCTAATTCCATAGGTAGATGACATGATTTCCCATAAAGTAACTAAAAAGGACAGTCACCAATGGGAGTTTTATAGGCAGTCTGATATGCCTATAGAGCATCATCAAGTTTAGAGGACTAATCCTTCCTTGATGGATTCACAGTCTTCTCAAGTATGGTCCTGATTGCTCTATTCGAGATTAATGTGGTGTAAAATCTGCAAGCGTACAGAATAGTATCAAGTAGTAAATAAAGATATCATCCCACAAAGATTGTGGATTGAATATTGCAATACTCATAATGTTTGATTGTTTAGATAACGAAATAAAGTTTGGAATTTCAAAGAAACAAAACTAAATTAAGAAAGGTAAAAACACAAATTTAATGTAAATTTTAAAAGCTAGGGTTCCTTATTCTCAATTGACCATTTCAAAGGATTGATTACACAACCAGGTCTACACTAGTTCTAATTCATTTTGAAGGGATTTTAGAAACTATAGATTTTCCTCTTAGATAAACTTATAATTAATTGGAGATTAATCAATACTAAGTTAACCGGCTCTCACCAACCTAATGCCTTTTAATTCTAATTTTAAACACAACTTTTAATTAATATTGATTCACTTAATTGTCTCTCAATTAACTAAGCAACCAATAGGTCATTGCCATTTCCTACAGAATCTATCTCTCGATTAAGCCTATAGTGTCAATTCAATTCTAGGTTGATCAGTCCTAAAACGATATTAAGCACAACAACAATCAATAAATTAAATCTAACAACCTAACATAATCACAATAAGCACATGGTCAATTCAGAACAAGAACCCTAGAAAAGATCTAGCTACTCATGTTAAAGAGAAAAGAAAACAAACAAGAAATGAAAACAATTCTGAACATAATTAAATAAATAAAAGAGTGATACAAAAAAAAA
>CATIWO010127161.1:0-14139 GCA_949673435.1 Macaranga tanarius | reverse complement strand
TTTTTTATTACTTATTGTTAATATTTTGGAATTCATTATATGCAATATTTATATTTCAAACTCTACTTTCATTAAAAAAAATTGCAATTATTTCTACTTTTTATTTCTCAAATATATTTTCAATAATATTTTAGTATTTTTATAGATATAAGTATAATTAGTTACAATTTATTCATTTTATGTATTTATATTTAAAATAGGAAAGAAACCATTAATGCAAGTAAGAATATCAATTTATTAATAAGGTAAATTTTAATAGAAGAAACTATATATTTAGACCATTAGATGTGTTATAATCAATGGTTGAAATTTTGTGTAAAATATATTAATTTTACATATATGCGAGTATGTATATATCTATATATATATATATATATATATATATATATATATATATATTTCTAATTTTGATCTACTTTTAAGTTATAAAAATTTATGAAGAAGAAAAAATTATTTCTAAATTTTATCAAAAGAAAAAAATGAGATCATCAAAAATATTTTGTTTCAAAAAAGAAAAAATAAAAAATTTTCAAAATTAAAAAGAAAAAAAATTATATTTTTTGTAGTTAACGAAGTATAAGAGTAGTATTAGAGTCTAAGAGAAAGTGAATTTCTAAATTATTTGAATTTTGGATTAAATTGAAAAATTAAATGTTTTAAGGATTAAAAAAATTCTATGTAAAATTTGAAAGACTTAAAATATAGTGAAGGTACCAATTTGAAACAGAAATAAAAGTTAAGTAATTGAAAAGATAAAAATTAAAATTAAGGAATCAATTTAAAACGCATGGTAAACTTAAGTAACCATTGGAGAAATTCACCCGGAGTCTGCACAATGTCAATGCCTCATGATACTTTCCCCGACCAGGATGCAACCACTTGAGATAATCCCTTTGACAAATAAATAATAATAATAATAATAACCTACAGTCCTGAAACATTTTACAAAGCAGAACCAAAATTTTATCAAATTTACAAGAAAGAAGTAGCAGAAGTAGATTTGAACAGATTGAATGTATATGCCCTTGGAAATGTCGAAAAATAATAATAACTACTAGTACATGAAATCTGGGACAAATAATAATACCTAAAAGAAAACTATTTTTTACTACTAAATATTCAACTTTATATTTTACAAGTAACGTAAAATCACCTTGTTTATAAATTTGTATATAACTAAATTGCTTATTGTTAATTTTTCAGGGAAGAAAATACAAGAAGAGTTGAAGCTTGAATTGCTTATTTTCTTTATTAAATGAAATTAAAGTTACATACACACTAAACTAATGATTACAAGAGTAATTAATCAAAACAAGTAATCTAAAAAGCTGAAAAAGGCTAAAGAGTAGCACACAATATGTGTGTGTATTACAAGCAAACCATGCATGCAACAACTTTAAGCATGTTGTAAATCATGATTAACAAAGCTCTTAAACCAAAAAAAGGTAAACAACATATAGTAATTAGAGACAAATATAATGAGAGCATGCTTGCTTGCTAACAATCTCCCCTTTTAGCTCTCAATATGTTGCAAATTCTTTAAGACTCATCATGCCTATAAGGGATCTCATCTTCTTAAACCTACTCCCAAACAATGGCTTAGTCAGAATGTCCGCAAGTTGATCCTTCGAACTGCATTAGACAAAAACCACTTCAAGTTCTCTTCGACCTTCCCTTACAATATGAAATTTATCATGAAACATGGGATTTTTAGCAATCAATACTACAAACTTGTTATCACATTGGATTGGTGTAGACTTTTTTTGAACATGTGCAAGATTAGACATGAGTTTTCTTTGCCAAATAGCATGATTTACTGCGGCTATAGCTGCCACATACTCTGCTTCTACTGTTGATTGTGCAACTAGCTCCTGCTTCATAGTTACAACACCTTTACTTTAGTCTGGCATGTTTTATCTAAGCTGCTAAAGAGATTTTCATCTATTGTCATATGGTGAGTGTAACTACTATCTATGAGCCAAACCTTATCGTTGTTTATATCTAGACAGTAAATAGCCATGAACAACCTTTCCTCCACCTTTTTATTTCTGTAAAAAGGGCCTGTTGATTTTGCCTCCTATTTCTGCAAATCTTTGCAATGTCTTTTTTGCTTGTAAATTTTGCAATAAGTATCAGGCCTTCTCCAATATGATTTTTCTTTATAGCTAGACTTACCACAGTAAGAGCACACAAGGTATCTTCCCTTCTTTTCTACTGCACTACTGCTTTCCCCTTGATTTTTCTATCTACCATCACCATTTGCTAGTTGTAAGCTGTTATTGGACTTGACCTGCTTTTGCTTTGCCATAAAATCTCCCTCAGTCATATTATTCTGCCTGCATGCTCTCCTTGTCTTATGAGCTTCAAGAGAATTTATCAAATCTGACAACTTGATTGTAGCAATGTCCTTCAATTCCTCATGTGAAGAGATTTTAGACTTGAACTTATCAGGCAAACTGACTAGGATTTGCTCAATAATTCTTTGATCTAGAAGAGGCTCATTAAATAATTTGATTTTGTTTACAAAAGTTGTAATTATATCAATGAAATCCTTCATATTTTCATTCTCCTTCATTCTATCAAGCATGAACTTCCTCTTGAGATTTATAATCTGCATCTGCTTTGTCTTGTCATTGCCATGGAACTACTCCTTCAAGTAATCCTAGATTTCCTTTATAGTTTGAAAGCAAAGAATCTTTTCAAAAATGTTTTTCAGAGACTGTTGTATGGAGGTAGCTCTTGGCTTTGAATTTCTTAGCGTTCTCCTTATTAATGTTTTTAATATGAGCTACTGTTGGATTGTTTGGTAGACGGTGAGGATATTTATCAGATTCAACTATTTTTTATAAGTCAAGTGCTCGAAGGTAGCATTGCATCTTGATAGCCCAAGTGGAATAGTTATCACTATTGAGAATAGGAGGTGCAATGAATATAAAAGCATTTGCTACTGTAGCATTTGCCATTTTTGAATCTGAGAAAGATAACAAAGAAAAGAGAAGAAATTATGGTGTTTGGGTTTAGATGGGTTGCTAACTTGTTTTCTCTCAAGAAAAAGAAATGGACTCCAGCTCACAAGTCCCTTGAGAATAATAGCTCTGATACCAATTGTTAAATTTTCAGGGAAGAAAACATAAGAAGAGCTAAAGCTTGAATTCCTTATTTTCTTCATTAACTGAAATTATATTGAAGATAAATACACGTTAAACTAATGATTACAAGAGTAATTAACCAAAACAAGTAATCTAAAAGTCTGAAAAAACTAAAAAGTAGCACACAATATGTGTGTGTATTACAAGCAAATCATGCATGCAATAACTTTAAGCATGTTATAAAATATGATTAACAAAACTCTTAAACTAAAAAAAAAAAAGGTAAACAACATGCAATAATTAGAAACAAAAATACCGAGAGCATGCTTGCTTGCTAATGCTTATACATAATTGATTATAAATGTTAAAAGTCTTTGGAAGGACCTTATTGTCTAAATCAAGACAATATTAGAATCATCTAATAAACTAAAGGCATATTGGTCCAAAAGATATATTGTTTGCATTTTTTTATAAACATAGTTTAACTTTTAAAACTTTTAATCAAGATATAATGTTTACAAAGAGAAAGGAATATTCAGTAGGTGAATCTAGAGGTTGCACAATGTCAACGACTCATGAGATATTACAGTCCTGAAGCCAAAGACTATATATATTAATCATTTAGATGAAAAACAATCTTAATGTTTAGAACCAAAATATAAAACAAACTAAAATTTTATCAAGTTTACCATAAACAAGTAGTGGAAGGAGAACAGATAGATACTTAGTCCCAGTAATCAAAATCCATGGTGTAAATCAAAGATGTTGTGTTAACCGTCTTAAGAAATGTCTCAGACCTTCTCATCCAACAGCCACATTTGTTGCTTAGTGTAAAAGATCCAGTTTAATAAATTGAATGTATATTGTGACAAGAAGTATACACTTTTGGAGAAGTGTATGACGTAAAGAAACTAAGAAATTTTGTTTACAACATTAAAGATGTCATTGATGAGTTGGTTATTAAAGCAAGTAATACAAGGAACGAATTGCTTTAATGCACTACGTTTTAGTTTAATTGGCTAAAATATTTCTTTTTTGTTTTGGCCGTGCTCGATTTGATAGATTATTACAAAATCCATAACAAATTGAAAAAGTTGTCACTTTCACTTTCCTTTTATTACTGCTTTTGCCTTGAGCCATGTTCAAGTTCATGGTGATTAGTGTATAATTCACACACACACACACATATATATATATATGTTGATGATAATTTCTTAATTTTCTAAATTAGTTTTTGGAATTTATATGTGTTAAGACTACTCATCTGCATTTTTTGTTGATTTTAGGTATTATGCATTTGGTTTAACACATTTGTGGAGTTGTTTATCGAAGAAACGAAGAATTCAAGGAGTTTAAAGTCAAAGTTTTAAAGTTGGATTAGGCACATGCGATGACACGTCTATGTTGATAATTGTGTAGCATTATAGAGCCAAATGAGGGTCTGTACATGGGTGGTAACATGGCCATGTGGTTGGTCATGTATTACACTAAAAGAATTTCACTATCTGGACACAGATCGAAACATGTCCGTGTTAAAGGTTGTATGTGATGCTGTCTATTTTCTATTATTTGAACATGATTTGAAACATGGCTATCTTTTTAGCCGAATTGAAGAGGTGAGGGAAAAGACACACCCATATGGCATAATATGGCCATGTACGATAAAGAGTTTAGAAAAATTCAACTTCTTATTTGCTTATTATAAAGTTTTTTACAGAAAATATAAAAGGGAAACTTCAAAGATTGAAAAAGGACATTTTTCTAGAGGCCCAAAGAAACCCTAAGAAGCAGTTTTGCCTTTTCAAAGAACATGAATAATGCATAAGCTTTACAATGATAATATCTGAATAATTGAGAATAAGAATGTATATATATAAGTATATATATGTATATGTATATGGGATGAGTTGGGAAAGATGAGCTAGCCACTCAATTGATAATTGTCTTTGGAACAGTGCAGGGATTCAGAAGTGTCTTTGGGATGAATCCTTATGGTTTATATGTATGCATACGATGATATTAAAAATAAAAGTGTGAATTGGCTAGTGTGAGCGATGAAAAGAAAGTTGAAATGATATGTGAGAAAGAAAGTTGTTGTATATTGCTATTTCCTTCGGGGAAGGGTTGAGAATTATCTATTATGAGATAATGATATAAATTATCAAATGTAAATAATGTGAACAATAATAATGCTGAGCATGAACATGATTGAAACTCTCAACTTTAATAGCAATTGATGTGAGAAATTCATAACAAACCAAAGTATGAAATTCGAATGTGATGAACAATAATTTATGAGAGTTTATATTAGTTTTAATTGTAGAATAAAGCCTGTTAGCATTTGCATTGTGAACTTATGGGGATTTTGTGTATTCTTGGTATTTTGGTAAAAATAAGTATTTAGACCCCAAAACTATTAGAAATTGTATTCTTATAAATTTGCAAAAGAAGTTAGGGATTATCATGATGACTTAAAATGCCTTGGGCTTTTTTTTTTTTTTGAAAAGACTTTTTGTATTCTTAATTATGTTTAGAACTATGTTATTATTAAAAGTAATTAATTATTTCTAATGTAATGGGAATCTTTTACCAAACGCTTTTGTGAAAGGAATGTTTATTATAAAAAAGTTTATTTTGATGAGGTAGTATGATTGTGAGCATTTATTAGTTTTTAAATAATTGTTGTGTTTTAGGATTTAGCATATTTTGGAGAAATATTTTTATCTTAAAAGATATACTAGCTACTCACTGGGTAATTTCTTTCGAAATTACTCACCACCGTTTTTAAAATATTTTTTATAGCTTAGTGCTACTCTAGCATCAGTATGGCTGTACAATGGGCTACCATGGTTTATGAGGTCACTCCAACGGAGACATTAGTGCGGTATATTGTATGCCATGATGCAGATGAAGAGTTAGTATTTAAGGTTACCGTCCTGCCCATAGGAGCTGATGCACGAGTCTCATCCATACGAGAGGAGCATGAGGATAGTATCTGTACCATTTTTTGCATTTATTATGCTACCTCGCTGGATGTCCAGGTCACCCTCACTTGGGTGTGATGCAATCTTATGGATGCATCCTTTTTAGCTTTTTGCTTTCAGCCATTTTCACACTCTCCTGTGCATGTCACTAGAGTTATCTTTGAGCCAGTGGGCTAGTTATTTTGATTGAGGGTTTTGGGCCTGGATTATGTGCTGCTACTATCACCACCACCACTATCATATGCCGGACAAAGATCCGAGATTTTGGGATTAGATGCTAAGGCAAATAATTTTGTATCTCTGTATTATTTGTATTAGCATCTAGTACTCTTATTATATATATTTCTGATGTATATATCAATGGTTAGCACTAGGGTGCTTTATGTTATATATATTATGTTGGTGTGTTGCTAAGTAATTATCTTGCCATTTATGATTTAGTTGTGATGTGAATGTGATGATTAATCAATGATGAGTGGCATAGAAATCATAAGAAAAATATTATATAGGTAATGTTAATTGGTTATCTGATCAAAGATGAGTTCATTAACAAGGTATCCAAGTTATGAATGAAAGGTTTTAATTTGTACAGGTTTTGATATCACATTAAGTGTATGCATTATAACCTTAAAAGCTCAGTAGGTTTATGTAAGAAATTATAAATTAGTATTAAAGGATAAATTGAGTATTAGCAGTTAATCAGAGGATAAGGCATGACAATATTTCTAAATTTAGCAACAAATATGAATTTTGTCGCAAATTAGAGACAGAATAATTCCGTTTCTAAATTAGAAACGAAAATTTCCGTCGCTAATGCCCATGCTATTTTGGGAGCTAACATTCCCACAATAAATTTGCTACAAAAATTTTATCCATCGCTATTTCTGCTTCTATTTCTGTCGCTATTTCCGTTGCTATTTTCTTGCCATTTAGTCCCTCCAACAATTAGCGACGGATTTTTTTTTTCAAAATTTTGTAGCTATTTTAATTTTCCATTTGAAATCCGCTGCAATTCTGTTTCAAAAAATAGAAATAGAAATTTCTATTTCTATTTTCCGTTTCTATATTGTTATTTTCTTGTAATAATTTATATAAGCTTCCAACCTTTACATTATGTATGGATCGAAGAGAATATAAAGTAATAGGAATAGAACATGAAGAGAATTATATTTTGTGCTATTTGGCTATTAAAAGTTAATAAAAGAGAAAGAAAATTATTCTCCCTCATTCCCCTTATAAAATGTGATATTGATTACACCCTCAATTGGGGTGTAAAATATTTCAACTCCAAAACACATTATAATTTAAAAGTTTTATTTCATTTTCAAATATTTTTCTTTTTTTACTTTTATTAATTATTTTCAAGTTATCAAATACAATAAAATCTATAGTTTTTATTTTTTCCCGGCCTCTTCACCTCCCTTCCATTCCCTTTAAAAAATCTTTCATTCCCTTCCCTATATGGTTGTCATACATAGAGTTAAAGCAAATTTAATATCTGATTAATTAAGGATGTCTGTTAGGAAATTAGCATTTGTGTTTTGCAATCGGTTATAAATAATCTACAATAAGAAATTAGCAATGAGGAAAACATTAGGAAAAAAATCAATAAGAAAGCAAGAAAATTATTTAATAATAATACATTGCCATCATTTAGTATAAATAATTAGTTTTTAGAAAAAAAAAATTTATAGAATTTGTTTTACCCCCATAGGTTTAGTTCCTCCACTGTTTTTCAAATTCATTTCACATGAGCACCACATCATTAAAAATTAATTCAATCAATCATATTTATTCTCAAAGAAAAAATAATATAAAAGTATAAGTTTTTGCAAAACACTTTTTATATAAAACTGACACTAATATTGTAACATCCGTATCCTTGGACCGGATTAATTAAAATTAATGATAATTAAAGGAATATTTATTTATATTAAATAAATATTAATTGGAGTTAGTTGTCATTATTTTGAATAGATGATTAAGAGATTGATTATTTTGTATTAAGTTGATATTAAATAGAGATGGATTTGTTAAGAGTCAATATATTATTGATGTGAGAAATAATAAGAATAATGTTGAATAAGTGAATAGAGTTTAAAGGATGAAATTAGAAAGAAAGCAAGGACTAAGATGTAACAAATGGAAGTAAATGAATTTGAAAGGAAAGAAAAGAAAGAAGGAGGACTAAAGATGAGAAGAAGAAGGAGAGTTATTAGAAGTGTACAGGAGAAAGTATGGTGGAAGAGGAAGAAAAGAAAGAAGATGGTGGAGAACGCAGAAGAAGAAAAAGTGGAGAGAAAGAAAAGAAGAAGTGGTCTAGAAGCTAAAGAAAATTTGGATTTTCAGAAGAAGAGATCGAATACAGTTAGAGAAAATTATGAGTGGTGATTTTAAATTGAAGTTTATGCATTTTTATTTTCTAAGCCTTTGATTCTTAATTATGGGTAAATTGATGTCTAAAATCGTAGATCTAGGCTTAATCTTGGTGTGTTTGGGTTGTTTATGAGTTTATCTTTAGTTTACAAGTGCTATATGAACTTTTGGTATGATCAATTTTGAGAAAAATCTGAGTCTTCTGTTAAAAATCTGCTGCTGCTGTTGACCTAGAAGGTCAGAGGGCGGCGCCTTTGACTCTGGAGGGCGGCGCCTCCATGACGGTGGTCGGTGCCTTTACAACGAGAAGACGGGATGCCTCCGGAATAAAGAGAGAGTAGTGCCTCCGCTTGAGTAGTCGGCACCTCTACATATGTGGTCGGCGCCTCTGTGAGCGAAGTCGGTGCCCCACGCAGAGCTCGTGCCTCTGCGACCCGAAACATGACCGATTTTGACTGTTTATGATTCAATTAAAGTACAATGATGAATCAAACCATATAATGATATTCCAGAACATTTGAAATGTTAGAAAACGAGTTCAATCATTAAAATTTGATATATTGATGAACACTCGAATTTGGATGGTCGATATGCGCAGTGTTGCTGAAGGAGGACCTAACTTTCAGCATCGAATAAGTCACGGGGCCCGTAATATATCAAATCGAAGCTGACTTAGAGAGTTATATGGCCTTTGTTAAGGCGACCCGATGAACCCCATTTTGATGTTCAAATTCGACCATTTAGGCCTCCGTTTGGGGCTTCAAAGTTTTAGTTGAAATTATAGTCTTAAGTGTGCATGACACTAAGAGTTAGAGAGCTCATGTATAAAGCATAGCAGAATTTGGGTAGTTGTGTATAGTCAAAGTCTAGGGCCGAATACACATCTTACCATATAGGTGTATACAATCTTATTCTTTCTTAGTAAGGACTTCTTAACTTAAGAAGTAGAATAATAAATTATGAGAATTTTGAAGTCTCCGAGTAGAGACTAAAGTATGTTCGTTAACAATGAGATCAGGAAGATAATGAAATAAGGGAATGATAATTAAATTAAAGTATCCAGTATAATCAAGTGAAACAAAGATTAAATCCTAAAATAAAGGTATGATGAGATGTTAAGTAATTATATATATATTCAACCTTATCCCTTTCTGGTAAGGATAGGTCAAATCTAGAGATGAAGAGTTAAATGGAAACATTATAATATTCAATGTTTTAGTTAATAGGGATGATGTTCAAGTATCCAATATAGAGAATAAATATTGAAATACTCCAGCGGAATCTAATATGAGAAATATACAGAAGTCCGAGAATGATGTTTTATAAGAAAGGCACGAAGAAATTCAAGTGATGTTAAGATACTCGAGAACTCCTAAAAGAAAGTGATGTAGTTTTAATTGAATATAACTCTAAAGATTAGAGATTTCTTATTTGGGATATGGAAGGTTTGTAGAGGTGTATACTCGATGTCGGGGGCTGGGTACATATAATATCATGAAGAGATAAATCCATGTTTGAATAATAGTTAGGAAATGTGTATAGTCGTTGCCTGTGGTTGGATATACATATTACCATATAAGATTATGGTTAAGTAGCATATATGCTAATTTATAATTGAAGTTAATAAATGTGTATAGTCGGTGCCTGGGGCTAGATATATATGTCATTATAATCTGAGTAGGTATATGTGCATAGCTGATGTCTGGGGCCGGATGCGCATGATACTTCATAAGATTAAGTTAGTGGATGTGTATAACCATTGCCAGGGGCCGGATACACCGTGTATAGCCGTTGCCAAAGGCTGGGTACATGTATGCATAGCCATTACCAGAGACCGGGTGCATAATTTGCCACGAAGATGTAAGATTACATCTGAGATATATGTAGAGTTGTTGCATGGAGCCAGCTTCATATATTATTTTGGATTGACCTTTGAGTTATGATGGGTTTAAGTGCTGATCACACTTAAGTAATGTTATCATGAGTATTGAATGTCAATAAATGCTTACGAGGTTATAGTGTTGAATGATATTGCGCTCAAGATCATGTGTATGTGTATGTGTATAAAGTACTCCTAGTTAATAATTTTCAATGTATGGTGTATGTTGATGATGATCTTGATGTTGGTATGTTTAAGTATATTATCAAAGAATGTATGGTGAGGTGTTGATTGGTTTCATATATTGATTTGTCTTTTAATATATTACTTGAATTAGAAAGGAATTATGTTATATTTGAATTTCTGAATATATGGGAGAAAGGTTTGTTTAGTGATACTATATATAGATATTAATATAGCATATTTATTTAATACCGATAGCTGTTGAATCCCTATTGTTTCAGGTAATAAATAAAAATAAAAGGAAATTTTATGAAAATATCGAACGAGTAATGTGTGTGGTGGTGTTTGGAATAAGAGAATTATTTGAATGTGAATAAAATATTTGAAGTTTATTGGTTCTTATTGTTGAAACTACTGGAAGTTGGATTTAAAGATTTTCTTATGATAATATTTCAAAATATATATTTTATCCACTCACTGAGTAATTTCCTTATGAAATTACTCACACTCGTTTTGTTCTAAAATTTTTAGTATAGGTGTTGATATCTGCTTAGCTAGCAGCCGATAGATGACAGTGACGTGGACCACGACAGTAGAAAAGATGGATAAGACGAAGATTATTAGAAATATGTAAAGAATGAGATTAGTATTTGTTATGTATTAGAACGTCAACCTCAAGTTGTATAAAGAGATGTGTATGTTTAAAATAGATTTAAAGTTTAGTATTTTAATTCATGTGATATTGTTGTTAAGTAACGCCTCTATTATCATTAATTCGTTTAATTATGTCTACTAATGGAGATGATTTTGGTGAGGGTGTTACAAATATAATATATTAATTACTACGATAAGTTTTATAAAATAAGTATATATAAAATAATAAGATGATTTATTTTCATAAAAATATTTATTATATATGTTTATATCTACTACAATAATATATTAGATATAGTTAGAAAAATATAAACTATCATAATATAATTGTTCAATTGAAAAGTACATTTTTAACAGAAAATAAAGAAAATATTTTTTATGATATTTATTTTGTTAATTATAAAAATAAGGGATATTGGTGTAAAAAGACTAAATGTTTATGATTTGTTATAAAATTATCTCATTCATTTAATTTTAGCATAAATTTCAATTTGGCAAATTATTGGCAAATATTGCCCACCATTGACTTTGGTCGGTGCTAATTGGGCATTCTAGATAGTACTATTGATGTGGATTCTATGACTACATCAACTACCTATCTTCGTATAAAGATAAGATGTTTTCAATTTGTGAAAAATTTGTTCCAAATTTTTAATTTTGACTTAAATATTTTATATTTTTCCTAAACACATTACATTTTACTATTAAATATGAAATATTTAGTAGTTAATTATAATAATTAAATTATTCTATTATTTTTATATTTATAAAATTTTTAAATATATGTCACTCATTTAACATTAATATACATTAATCTAATTACTAAATTATTTCAAAAATAAAACATATTTATGTAATTAATAACTAAAGGTATTATTAAAATTAAGTACATATTAATATATGTGTCATATATATATATATATATATATATATATATATATATATATATAATTTTAATAATATTCTTGATTAATATTTAATGATGTATGATAGAAACTTGAGGAAAAAAAAAATGAATTCGATTAGAAATACTCATGTTTTTGTAGGGTATTTATTATTGAAGAATGGTCAAATGCATATTTTCACCTCTAAACTCTATGTGCGTAACTTTTGACATTGCTTAAGTGTCATTATTGTTTATTTAATCTTTAATTTTTTTATTTGAAATCTATTTAACCCCATAATGTATAAAATTAACATTTTTTTTTTATAAATAAACGTTAATATGGACATAAAAATAACTTATATAAATTAAAATAATGTTTAACTAAAAGTGATATTATAACAGAAAATAAAATTTTAAAATTTTATATTAATTTTTAAGTTTATTTTTATTATTTTGAAGTTAATTTTTAGTATTATTGTTTACCAAATAAAAATTTAGCAAAGTCTTGTAGATTGTTTTTAAATTAGAAACTGTGAGCCAGTCACAATAATAGCAAACGGTAGAAATAAAAAATAGAAGAATTTGTTATCAACTCAAGGTGATAACAGGATTAGAAACATGTTCTATAACAGGATTAGAAACATGTTCTAATAACTTATTAGAATTGAATCTAATAAGAATTGTGCTCAACTGGGAAGTGTAATCGCCAGGATCAAAGTTGATAAATTACAACAGGTGTAAAGAAAATAAGTTTTGATTTTGTTGAATGAATTTGATGATCTTTTATTATAAAATAATTGGCTATTTATAGTGATACAAAGCTAAGAATTAGAATTCAAATCAAACATTAATAATACTAATTCCAATTTAAGTATAAAACTAAACTATATCTAGAACTATCTAATGAGCTTACAACACAATAACATGTCGGCCTCTTTGGGCCCTATTAATATACACCCAAAAAAATTTGGGCAGGTGTAAAACAAAAAAAATTTTACAAAAATAAACTAAAAACAGAAAATAATATCAAAAATACAGTTGATTTTTTTTTTCTTTCAAAAATAACTTTTCCATAAAAAAATTTTAAAAATACGGTATTCTTTTTTTCACACAAAACTATTTTATTCTCCAAATATAACACCAAACAAAATGTAAAATAAATGTCATACCCGCTCCTCTAGCTACCTAGCCGGATGCGACATGCTATGCTGAGCTGATATACTAATGCTATAAATATAATCTTAAACCTCAATCATTAAGTTGGACTTAAAATAAAGTTGTCATTATAGTTACTAAGAATCTTTTACAACAATCTTAATATTTATCATAATACAAGTTCATCTACTAATTAACAGTAAAGCTTAAAAGTACTATAAAAGTCCAAAAGTTTGAGTTTATTGGCTCAACCTCTCTAGGCACTGGATAGCACCCAACTGATCTACTAGCTACTTGTAACAACCGTATCTTTAGATGCACTGTTCAAGCATATTATTATCTTCATGACATGTGGAGTAGAAATATGAAGTGCATTTAAGTGGGGTATGTGTCTGTTAGTAAGAAGGAGTATATTTGTTAAGAAAGTTTGGAGTTAATTATCAAAATAGAAAGTTAAATATTATTGTAACACCCACATTTTTTATGCACTATTCATGCATTATGAATACATGACATATGAAGTCCTAGTGTGATATATGTCTAAGTGTGGGAATGTGTTGTTGTTAGAAAATGACTTATTTGTAAGATAAGTTTGGGGTTAGATTGTCATAAATGAAAGTTGTGGGGTATTGCGTAAAATGCCCAATTTATTAAGGAGATATTTAGTAGTGTGGTGATATTTATTATTGTATTATTATTATATTAGCCATAAGGGGTATATGTATATTTAATTTTATGATATTTGTGTAATGATTATTAATAAAGTTAAGGAGACTTTAGGGGCTAATGGTGGAGGCTTGTGATTGGGTATGGTTATATGTGTATATTTAATGGTGTTTTGTGTAGAGAATTATAGAGATTTTGGGAGGTGGAAGAGAGTGAGTTCTTGAATGATTTTTGGAGAGTTTTTAGTCTTGCTCTAGCTAACAATTG
>CATIWO010127145.1:0-23814 GCA_949673435.1 Macaranga tanarius | reverse complement strand
AGGATATCCTTGTTTCCAAACAACTCCCACTCACCACTAAAGCTAAGCCATGCATGTAGCTTGAGTGTGAGACACTTAAACTATAGCCTTGCATGAGCTTTGAGTGTGAGACACTCAATTTGTATGTGATATAATATTGGTAATTAGTGGAGAGTGTAGAGAACTTTCTCATGCATGTGGTTAGAGTGTATGACACTTCACCTATTAACTAATATCAAATTGTTTTGATATAGTTAGTGGACGTTGTAGAGAGAATAAGGCATAACTTCATTTGCACAATTGGGAGAGAGAAATTGATATCAACATTAGAAAGAAAAGTTGTAGAGAGAGTCTTCTTCATCTTCTTCTTTTAAGAGTTCTTGATATCTATCAAACACAAGTGTTGTGTTCTTTTTTCTTAATCCATCATCTTCAAGGGTTGCTTGATTATCATACACATCCTTGCTTGGTGGAAGTTCTTGCAAGCTCTTTGGGTCAACAAAGGAGAGGCTTGTAGCTTGAACAACACCATCCTTGGAGGTCTTCCTTGCCAACCCTGTATTTCAAGCTAGAGGCTTCACACTTGGGGAGCTCAAGCTTGTAGATCACCATCAACCAAAGCATTTCGAGCATGCTACCAACTAAGGAGTATGTAAGTGTTACAATATCTCTTAGTTGTTAGGTCTTCTTCTTGAAAGCATGATTTGGATGCTATGTTGTTGGTACATTGTTCATTATGCATGTTTAGCTATGTAAGAGTGCATGTGATATGATCTATAGGCATGAAAGTGTTTTGTGTTTGATGCAAATGTTGCATGCAATCAAAATTTTTTAATTCCGCATTTTCATTATTCCTCTATATACACTTTTCTTCAGTTACTATATAAATATAAGATCGTAAATATGAATAGCCGATGCTAGGGGCCGGATACATATATTACTATATATATATGGTTATATCTGATGCCTGGGGCCGGATACATCTGGTAAGTATGCATAACCGTTACTTGGGGCCAGATGTATATGTTATCTTATGAATTTACGATGGTAAGTGTATGGCCATTGTCAGGAGCCGGGTACACGTTACCTTAAATACAAGTTGGGAGTATGCATAACCATTACCAAGGGCCGAGTGTATATTATACCGAGATATATGTATAGCTGATTCTTGGGGCCAGATATATATATCAAGTTAGTTGAACACTCGAGTTATCATTGGCTTAAATACTGATCATACTTAAGCAGAATCTTCGTAGTCAATTGCGTACTGATTCATATCATGTGAAATTTAGTAGATTGTGAATCATAGTATGGTAGAGATTATGGTATTATGGATAGTGGGTACCTTGACAATGCTCTTATTATGAGCCTAGTTATGATGTTTTAAGTGTATTATCCAAGTGTGCTTATTAAATTTTACTGGGCGTTTAATATATTCCCTAAATTAGGGAAGATTCCTTTATGGTTGAGATTAGGAAAATAAAGGTATAGGGCAAGTTTATTCACTTTATTTAGTAAAACGTATTTGTGAAATTTATGTGATTTTTGAGCCTCTATTGATTTTATAAAAGAAAAGGGAATTACTATGGTCGATGATTTAAGAAAGTGCTTTTCTGCAATTATAATTCAAATATTTAAATTAATTAAATATGAAAAGATGTTTTAAATTCAGTTGATTATTATTAATGAAATTTAATGGAACGATTGTTTAGTGATTTTCTCATGATAAAGTTTCAAGTATATTTTATCCACTCACTAGGTAATTTCCGTATGAAATTACTCACACTCTTTTGTTTTAAAATTTTCAGTATAGGTATTTAATATCTACTTAGCTAGCAGCTGAGAGATGACAGTGCAGTGGACCACGTCGATAAAGAAGATGGCTAAGATGAAGATTTCTAGAATCATTAGAGCATGATATTAGAATTATTATGTAATATTATATCGAACTCGAGATACATAATGACATGTATTTATAGTGTAGTGGCACTAAAATAAATAAATATATTTTGTATATAAAGAGTATATGTAGTGGTACCTTAATGAGCCAATTGCCATAGAATAAATTCTTTGAGTAAATGGTTTATTCTTAATTAAGTTTAGTATTTACTTTTTGTGATATTATTATTAAGAGATTCTTTCTAATTCTAGAAGTAAGACCTTTAATATCATTAATTCTTTAGTTATGAATACTAATGGAGTTGATGGTAGTTGGGGTGTTTTAACTTAGAATCAGAGCCTAGGTTATTAGGTTCTATAGACACTAAGAAAGGTTGTGTGACGCCCAAAAACACAACTAAACACATGGCCATATATAAACATGCAAACGTGGCATTATCAAGAATTTCATATAAAGCATAAAAACAACCGTACAATTTGCATACCAAATGCTTTCAAGAAGCAAAGTACTTCATATATATATATCAAAGCTAGTATGTATATACATGTTCAACATTACACATAATGTTTGTCTAGTATTACACAAAAGTACTAAACATAAAGATATAATGTACACAATGCAAAAAATGATATGCAGGAGGAAGGTCGGGTACACCGCTCGCTTCGGCCCACCTAAAGACTAAGACATAAGCTTCAAGCCTTTAGCCTAATCAAATTTTGAAAATATTCAACAGCAGAGGGGTGAACTTGTAACGCAATAAGCAACTATAAATGTAGTTGCACACATTCACCAAACACATTAGAATCATGCCTTAAAGAAGCACATAGTCACTTATATAAGGCAATATAATAACAAATATAAAGTTACAATACCATAGGTACTATATTGAATGCGTATAGAAGTCCAAATGTAAAAGGAGTAAGTGAGCACTAAAATGTCAAGCTCAATTAGAGAATATTAAATATAGATTCTATTTAAAATTAAAGTATGAAAGTTTCTCTAACATCAAACCACGCCTCATTTGGAGCTCTATAGCACAAGTTATAGTCAAAATATGAAAACCAAAGTGTGCTAAAGAAGGGCTGACTCATTACAACTCAGCTCACTCATGCCGAGTCGGCACCCCGAGTCTCAGGTATGACTCGACACACTCTTGCCGAGTCGGCACAGGAGCTAGAAGACTCACCACCTGACTCGACCCTTCAGACTATGCCGCACTCTTTCAGCCATAACTCTCCCTACATAACTCGGATTCAAGTGATTCAAAAACATATGGAAAGCTATTTCAGAGGGCTACAACTTTAATGAAGACATCTAGTCATTTATATAGATTGATGAAAATACTCTTAAAATGACTAGTGATGTCAAGCACATGAATACAATTCAATTCAAGCCACAACAATACATTCTAAACACACTAATCCACACCAAAACATCCATTAACACATAATATCAAACATACACACTTAATGACCATGCACATCCATCATCTATATTGGAACATTCCATCAACACATTCAAACTCATTCATAAGCACCAAGTTAATAAAAATGAATGTTCAATGCATGAGATAGTATTCAAATAGGCCTTTCCTCACACACAACCTCACACTTAGCTTCATAGCTATTTTCCTCATGTATTCATTTACATTTTTAAATGGCCATTAGTGAAACTATCTGCCCGGTTCAGTTTCACTTAGTTAGCTATTCATGCGGTTCAGCTTGCTCATCTCATAATATTTTTATCTCGCTCAAATGGCCATTAGTGAGATTATCCACCCGGCTCAGTCTCACTTGGCTAGCTATTTGTCTGGCTCAGCTTGCCTATCTTACAATTACACAATCCTCACATATTTCACTTTCAAGTGAAATTCACACAAATCACACAACACAATAGTATTTTATTACATCTCAACACACAATACAATAAACTTCCATTCGTTATATCTCAATAAGCCATTATAACAACCATTCATTTATACCATCATTGAACAATAACCTCATCATAATTTCTGTAAACAAAAGGTGGAACTCATTCCACATCACATTCACCAATCCAAATATGCATTCAATTCCATTTAAGACATACTCAACAATACACATAAGAAATGAGCATATATATACAATATGTATTCATAAGTACTTACTTCCAATTGTTTCCTCCCTAAAAAGAGTCTTTCCTTTAATATTGAGTGCTTTCGTTTCCTTTGTCAACTCCTACATATAATCATCCATCAATTTCACAAACAAGCATAGCAACTCACCCTAAGCTCACCAAGTGCACAAATTGCTCAAAATTCAACAAGACCTAGACATATACACATAAGTCCAATAAATTTCTACCACAACTAAGGTTATATGTCTATAACAAATTCCAATTAGAATAATTCAATGTGTGGAATTAATTATAGATTTTACAATCGACCCGGCTAAAATAGGGCACTCATAGGAGCAAGAAAATGTCCGGCCCTAATTACCCTACTTAACAGCAAAATCAAATAAAACTCAAAACATAGAAAATGTAAAGGACTCTCTGAGGTTTCTAGAACATTAAACTTTTCTCAAATCAAAATTACATAACTCAAGATATGGTACAAACAATGTGACTGAAAAATAGAGAGGCAGAACATGAATTTACAACATTCACAACTCAACTAAACCGAATCAAAAATATAATTTAAGCTTATTAATTAAGCTCTAATTAATATAGACCCTTCTAATGTTGTCCAAATGCTTGTAAGAATAAGAAATTAAAGCTCCCCAAAACTCCCTCATAACTTACCCTCTTCTTCTTCTTCTAAAATCTCTATACCATCCACTCATAATACCTACACAATATAATATACACTTAAACAATCAACCAATTAAAAGCCAATAAATAACACCCTTAAAGTCATCTCTTAATCATTACCAAACCTATAAATAAATCCATATTTATCATAACAACGCACAATATAATAATACCATTAATATAATAATCAAATATCATCACAATTACATCTGAGCCCCTTAATGAAATGGACATATTACACTATGTTCCATAACTTCCTAAATGTGACACTTGACTCCCAATTGTCTTTGCAATTAAGTCTCTCTCTACCAACAACACATTCCCACACTTAGACATATATCACACTAGGACTCTATATGTTATGTATACATAATGCATGAATAGTGCATTAAAAATGTGGGTGTTACAATTCTCCCCTCCTAATAAAATTTTTTCCCCAAAATTTAACAACTTACCACTTCTCGGAAATAAATATGGATATTTCTGTCTCATTCGCTCTTCAACCTCCCAAGTTACTACTCTAGTTGAGTGATAACTCTATTTCACTTTCACAATTGGAATCTCTTTATTCCTCAACTATTTCACCTTTCAATCTAAAATCTCCGTCAATTCTTCTACATATGTCAATCCATTGGATATCTCTATCTCGGATTCTTTTATCACATGACTTGAATCCGACCTATATCGCCTCAATATAGATATATGGAATACATTATGTATTGAAGACAACTCTCCTAGTAAAGCCAATTTATACACCAATGATCCCACCTTTTTAAAAATTTCATACGGTCATATGTATCTTGGACTCAATTTTCCTTTCTTCCTAAATCTTAAAATGCCTCTCCATAGTGATACCTTCAAAAGACCTTCTCACTAACTTCATAATCCATCTCCTGGCGATGTCGATCTGTATAGCTTTTTTGATGATCTTGTGCTGCCTTCCAGCATTTCTTGACCACTTGAAATTTATCCACCATTTCTTGTACCAAATCTAGACCTTTAAGTTGCCTCAAGCCTTCAACATTTCAATATATTGGACTTCTACACTTTCTCTCGTATAAGGCACCATCCTGATACTAGAATGGTATCCACTGTTATAGGCAAATTCTAATAATGGTAAGTGCTCATCCCAATTGCCTTTAAACTTTAAGGTACAAGCTCTTCTTATGTCTTTAAGTATCTGGATGGTCCTTTCTGACTGACCATCCATTTGCAGATGAAAAGCTGTAGAGAAATGTAACTTTGTCCCCAAAGATTTTTCCAAACTCTCTCAGAAATGAGAAGTGAATTTTGGATCCCTGTCAGACACAATGGATAAAGGAACTCCATGTAGCCTCACAATCTCTACAATGTACAAAGAAGCTAACTTGCCTAAGGATTCACTTATTGTATCGATAAAAAATGAGCCGACTTAGTTAACTGATCTACAATCACCCATACCACATAATGTTTTCGAAAGGTATGAGGCAGTCCAATCACAAAATCCATAGTGATCTTTTCCCACTTCCATCTCGGTATTGCTAAAGGATGCAACTTCCTCGCTGGAGCTTGATGTTCGGCCGTTACTTGTTGACAAGTCAAACATCTTGCAACATACTTGGCCATATCTCTTTTCATCGCTGGCCACCAATAAAAAGGCTTTAAATATTGATACAACTTTGTACTACCAGGATGCATCGCATATGGAGTGGTATGCACTTCATTCATTATTTACTTCCTTAATTCATCATTATCTGAAACACACACATGCTTCCCAATCATCAATATACCATCCTCTCTCAAGGTAAATTGTGTATTAAGTCCCAATTCTACCTTATCCTTCATCTTCTTCAAGTAGGCATCTTTTAATTGAACTTCTCATATTTGATCTTCTAGTGATGGTTTAATTTGCAATGCCGCCATTAAATGGTCAACTTCAACATCAAGTGAAGCATTCATTGCCCATAGCACCACTAAATTATCCATATCATGACAAACCAATTTGGCCATGCACTCTTTAGTCTTTCAGCTCAAAGCATCCGCCACTACATTTGCCTTTCTTGGATGATATTCGATGGTACAATCATAATCCTTCAACAATTCCATCCATCTTCATTGTCTCAAGTTCAATTCCTTTTGAGTAGGAATATATTTCAAACTTTTATGGTCGGTAAAGATAGAAAAAGTCTCTCCATACAAATAATGCCTCCAAGCAATCATTGTCCTGAAGCATCAATATATACCACAAAGCCTTCATTACCAATTGGTAATGCTATAACAGGAGCCGTGCTGAGGGTTTCTTTTAACTTTTCGAAGCTCCGTTGACAAGCTTAGTTCCATTGATAAGAAGTGTTTTTCTTCAACAAAGTCATCAATGGTTTAGCAATAACCGAAAAATCCTTCACAAATCTCTTGTACTACCCAGCTAAACCTAAGAAACTTTAAATTTTAGTTATACCTATAGGTGCTTGCCACTCCAAGATAGCTTTAATTTTGGATGGATCTAGTTGTACACCTTCTTTAGACACAATATGGCCAAGGAAGGCAATCTCCTCCATCTAGAATTCACACTTGCTGAATTTTGCATACAATTACTTCTCCTGAAGTATTTACAAAACTATTTAGAGATGATTCTATGATCTTCCTAACTGGATGAATAAATAAGGATATCATCATTGAATATAATAACGAATTGATCAAGATACATCTGAAAGGTCTTGTTCATCAAGGACATAAAGGCTGCTGGTGCATTTGTCAAACCGAATGGCATGACTAAAAACTCAAAGTGCCTATATCAAGTTCTAAATGCCGTCTTTGGTATGGAATTTTCTGCTACTCAAAGTTGCCAATAGCTAGATCTTAAATAAATTATTAAAAATACCAAAGCATCTTTTAACTGGTCAAGAAAATCATCAATTCTAGGCAACGGATATTTATTCTTCACTGTGATTATGTTCAATTTCCTGTAGTCGATACATAATCTCTTACTCCTATCTTTTTTTTATAAACAACACAGGTGCTTCCCATGGTGAGATACTTGGCCTTACAAACCCCTTTTATAGTAGTTCCTCTGATTGCTTCTTTAATTCGTTCAACTCTAGTGGTGCCATCCGATAAGGTGTAATTGATATTGGTGCAGATCCCGGCATAGTCTCAATCTCAAAATCTATTTCTCGATGTGGTGGAAAACCCGACAATTCATCTAAAAAAACATCTTGAAAGTCTCTAACAATTGGTATACCCGTCATTCCTGGACTAACCTTTGCCGTATCAATGATGCTAGCCAAATATACTTCACAGCCATCTCTAATCAATTTGAAGGCTATGGTAGCTGAAATAATACAAGTAGGATTAGTCTTTCTCTCTCCCACTAACACCATTTGCCCTTACCCCGAAATCTCTATAATTACCTCCTTTGTATGGAAATTTATAATAGCATGGTATCTAGATAACCAATCTATCTCCAAAATCACATTAAACTCTTCTAACTTGATGGCTATTAAATCCGCATTCAAAGTCATATCATCCATTACTATAGGGTATGATCTAACTACCCTATTCATAATTACTACACCCTCAGCCGGCATAGATACCCAAATATCGCATAGATACCCAAATATTATGCTCTAATGATTCAATAGTATAATGAACTCTTATTGCAAATTCATCAGATATAAAAGAGCATATGGATCTAGGATTTATTAACACAAAAACATCAAATCCAAGAATAGAATAGGTACCCATCACTACATCCGGTGCATTATGAGCTTCTTGTCGGGTTATGGCATACACTCTTGCTTGGCTCGGGTTTTGGCCAATAGACTCGGTCGGTGTTGAGGTGCTTACTCCACTTCCTCTTCTGCAACCTTTACCTCTACTTGTGAAAAATTTGCTCTGGCACTACTTTGCATTGACATTTGTGATCCTTCAATACCTATCCTCAATAGGCATTCTCTCATAAAGTGACTCAATTGATTACAATGGTAGCACATATTAGATCAGGAACCCAACATTCCTCAGAGTGAAATCTACCATATTTGTTGCACATACAAGTTGACATGCCATTTGTAGATCTCCCCCTAGCAACATTTCTTCGAGTATCTGTCCTTCCACTTCCTCTTATAAAAGCTCTTCCCGAGGATTGGCTAGGTCGACTTGACCCACGTCCTCTAAAATTTCCTCTTTGGAATCCAGAACCCCTAAAAGATGATCCACCACTGGTTCTTGTTGAAGTGGTAAATGCACTAGTAACTCTTTTTCTCTTAGCCTCTAATGCATTCCACTCTAAGATAGTTTCTTCAATTCTAAGGGCAGTTTCCAATAAATCTCTATAGGTGGGAGTTTGATTGTTATCCATTCCCAGAGTTCGAGAATCATACCTCTTTCAAATTTATCTCTCGTTAGCTCATCAGTTGCTACTTCCTCAAAAGAGTATTTGGAGAGTCTAACAAACTGAACCTCATATTCATTGACTGATAAATATTCTTGCTTCAAATTGAGAAACTCCAACTTCTTTCCAACTTTATAAACAACCGGCATGTATTTATCAGTGAACTCCCTCAAGAAATCAGCCCATGTCAATGTCTCAGGTACACTTCTACTTTCAGGCACCATCTCTTACCAATCTAATGGATCTTGCTCAAATAAAGATGTCGTGTAGGTCACTTTCTTCTCCATTGTACATGTAATTCGATTCAACACCCTTTCCATGTTTCTCAACCACTCTTCTGCCACCATTGGGTCAGTGGTTCCCACAAAAACTTTTACGCCTTGATTTTTAATTTTCTCATAGTGATCATCTAGCATACTATCTCCTGGTTTCTAGGTTGCCTCCTTCATAATCTGACAAATTCCTACATAAATGGTGGATATGCAGCTTGTACAGGAGGGGGTTAAGATTGTAATTGTGCAGGTGCACCAACAAAATGCCTTGGTGACTGACCATACACAAACTCTGACGGCTCTTCTAGGCCGATATACAGAGCTGGTGGTCCTTTCATCTTGACACATGCAACACACTATCACCATTGGTCATACACTATCACTATTGGTCATCTAAGACTCATGTATGAAATATTATACCATGTATGCATCAAGCAATCCTGTCCTAAGGAAATCTAATTCCTGCTTTGATACCACTAAATGTGACGCCTAAAAACATAACTAAACACGTGGCCATATACAAACATGCACACGTGGCATTATCAAGAATTTCACATAAAGCATAAAAATAATAGTACAATTTCCATACCAAATGGTTTCAAGAAGCAAAGTACTTCATATATATATACTAAAGCTAGTGTGTACATACATGTTCGGCATTACACATAATGCTTGTCTAGTATTAAATAAAAGTACTAAACATAAAGATACAATGTACACATAATGCCCAAATGATATACAGGAAGACGGTCAGGTACAGCGCTTCGGCCCACCTAAAGACTCAGACGTGAGCTTCAAGCCTTTAGCCTAATCAAATCCTGAAAATATTCAACAATAAAAGGGTGAGCTTGCAACTCAATAAGCAACTATAAATACAGTTACACACATACAGTAAACACATAAGAATCATGCCTTAAAAAAGCACATATTCACTTATATAAAGCAATATAATAACAAATATAAAGTTACAATACCATAGGCACTATATCGAATGCATATGGAAATCCAAATGTAAAAGGAGTAAATGAGCACTAAAATGTCAAGCTCAATTAGAGAATCTTAAAAATAGATTCTACTCAAACTTAAAGCATGAAAGTTGTAGAGGACTCTTTAAAGTTTCTCTAACATCAAACCACGCCTCATTTAAAGCTCTATAGCTTAAGTTATGGTCAAAATATGAAGACAGAAGTGTACTGAAGAAGGGCTGACTCATTACGACTCGGCTCACTCGTACTGAGTCGGCACCCCAAGTCTTAGGTACGACTCAACACACTCATGCCGAGTCAGCACAGGCACCAAAAGACTCACCCTAACTCAACCCTTTGGACCATGTTGCACTCTTTTGGCCATAACTCTCTCTACAGAACTCAAATTCAAGTGATTTAAAAAGCTATGGAAAGCTATTTCAGAGGGCTACAAGTAAAAGCCATATGGACTTAATTCATTTATAAGTTAATGAAAATGCCCTTGAAGTGACTAGTGATATCAAACACATGAATACAATTCAATTCAAGTCCAACAATACATTCTAAACACACTAATCCACACCAAAACACCTATTAACACATAATATCAAATATTCACACTTAATGAGCATCCACATCCATAATCTACATTGGAACATTCCATCAACACATTCAAACTCATTCATAAGCACTAAGTTAATAGAATGAATGTTCAATGTATGAGTTAGTATTCAAATAGGCCTTTCCTCACACTTAGCGTCATAGCTATTTTCCTCACTTATTCATTTACATTTTTAAATGGCCATTAGTGAAACTATCTGCCCGACTCAGTTTCACTTGGGTAGCTATTCGACCGGCTCAGCTTGCCCATCTCATAATATTTTTATCTCGCTCAAATGGCCATTAGTGAGACTATCTGCCTGGATCAATCTCACTTGGGTAGCTATTCACCTAGCTCAGCTTGCCTATCTCACAATTACATAATCCTCACTTCCTCACATATTTCACTTTCAAGTGAAATTTACACAAACCACACAACACAATAGTATTCTATTACATCTCAATACACAATACAATAAAATTCCATTCGTTATATCTCAATAAGCCATTATAACAACCATTCATTAATATACCATCATTGAACCATATCCTCTTCATAATTTTCCTACACAAAAGGTGGAACTCATTCCATATCACATTCACTAGTCCAAATATGCATTCAATTCCATTTAAGACATACTCAACAATACACATAAGAAATGAGTATATGTATACAATATGTATTCATAGGTACTTACCTTTAATTGCTTCCTCCCTAAAAAGCGTCTTTCCTTCAATGTTGAGTGCTTTCCTTTCCTTTGTCAACTCCTACATACAGTCATCCATCAATTTCATAAACAAGCATAGCAATTCACCCTAAGCTCACCAAGTGCACAAATTGCTCAAAATTCAACAAGACCTAGACATATACACACAAGTCCAATAACCCATAAATTTCTACCACAACTAGGATTATATGTCTATAACAAATTCCAATTAGAATCATTTAATTTAGATATGTATGGAATTAATTATGGATTTTACAATCCACCCAGCCAAAATAGGGCACTCACAGGAGCAAGAAAATTTTTGGCCCTAATTACCCTATTTAACAGCAAAATCAGACAAAACTCAAAACATAGAAAATGTAAAGGACTCTCTGAGATTTCTAAAACATTAAACCTTGCTTAAATCATAGTTATATAACTCAAAATATGGCACAAAGAACGTGACTAAAAAATAGAGAGGACGAATATGAATTTACAACATTCACAACTTAACCAAACCAAATTAAAAACATAATTTAAGCTTACCAATTAAGCTCCAATTAATATAGACCCTTCTAATGCCTTCCAAATGCTTGTAAGAACAAGAAATCAAAGCTCCCTAAAACTCCCTCATAACTCACCCTCTTCTTCTTCTTCTTCTAAAATCTCTACACCATCCACTCATAATACCCACACAATATAATATACACTTAAACAATCAACTAATTAAAAGCTAACAAATAGCACCCTTAAAGTCCTCCCTTAATCATTACTAAACCTATAAATAAATCCCTATTTATCATAACAACACACAATATAATAATACCAATAATATAATAATCAAATATCATCATAATTACATCTAAGCCCCTTCATAAAATGGACATATTACACTATGCCCTATAATTTCCTAAATGTGACACTTGAATCCCAATTGTCTTTGCAATTAAGTCTCTCTCTACCAACAACACATTCTCACTTAGATATATATCACACTAGGACTCTATATGTCATGTATACATAATACATGAATAGTATATTGGGTGTTACAGGTTGTGTTATATGTTATAGATATTAAGAAATATTGAGTTGGTGGATATCCATTGTGGAATACATTATATATATATATAGTGATGATGATAATTACTAAAGTTTATGATTTTATTTTCAGAAGATGGCAAGAACTAGAGTTGGAATGATAGAAAATCAAGGTAGAGGTAGAGGCAGAGGATATGGAGTCCAAAGTTATATATTGAGGCTAGTTGAGTTAGCTAACATCTCGACTAGGGGTCGAGCACTTTCACAAGCATCACCTTCATCGTCAGCATCAGCTGACAACATGAGGAATGAAATGCATAATGCTCAAATAAATAGTCAACAAGATAGTTCAATACTAGCTGCTTCTATCTATATTTTTAAGAATGTGCCTAGAAGAGCACAGAATAATTATCTATTGTCGCAGCTGATGATGCCAATGGGCATGCCACATCAATAAGTACCACCACTAGTGATGCCCAAAAATGTGCCGAACCAACCAACAGCCTTGGTGATACATGTAGATGCTACCGAATTGGCACGTACGGTGGTGACAGTAATGTCGGAAAGAGAAAGATATAGAAAAACTAGAGACATTATAGAATATGCCAAGAAGTGCAGGGCTTATGACTTTCATGGTAATTTAGACCCTAGTCAGGCCAACAAGTAGGTCAAAATGGTGGAAAAGGCTTTTAATACGTTGCAGCTAAGTGATGAAGAGAAGGTGACTAAGATATATGGCCTTATGTTTGATAAGGCTGATGATTGGTTAACTAGGGTGAGGAACTTATTTAGAGAAGTTTTCACCTGGCATATATTTAAAGAGGAGTTTAATAGGGAATATTTGACCGAAACTTTTCAAAGGCAGAAGAGAGCATCTTTTGTAAACCTGGTATAAGGATCAATGACTGTCAGGGAGTATACTGGCAAGTTTGAAGATCTATACCAATATGCAAAAGATATATATCTTATAGAAGAGATGAGAAGTGAAAAATTTAAGGATGGATTGGATGTGTCCCCATGAGGTAAACTAAATCTCTATGGTGGCACAATCTTTAAAGGTTGGGATGAGAAAGCCATAGAGCAAGAAATATTAGATAAAGAGTTAGAGGAAGCTGAGCAACAAAAAGAGACGAGCAAGTAATTTTGGAATGAGAATAAGAGAATGAAGTTTTCTTCTAATTTCGAAGGAAATGTTAGAAGTGAAGGATATAAAAAACCTTAAGGAAGTCAAGTATTGATAAGGCAATCGATGGCACCACCAGGACAAGCAGATATTGGAAAAAGACATAGAACGTTATAGTGTGATGAATGCAAAAGTCCTCATATAAGAAATTGCAGTAGACGCACAAGAATGCGGTGTTATTAGTGTGGTGGGATAGGACATTATGCTCGTAACTGTCTTAAGAGAATGTTGGAAGAGCAGTTATTACTAGAATCAGGTGCTTCACACTCCGGGAGGGGAAGTAGACCCCCAAACTCAAATAGAGTGCAAAATGAGGCAAGTGCAAATAAGGGATCATCTCAAAAAGGTCATGTAGGTCATGGAGCTAGTGTTGTCAGTAATGCTTAGCAAATTAGATGGTTTACAGCTAATGAGCAGGGAAGGAATAAATATGTTTAATGCAATAGCTATATAGTTAACTTGTAAGATAGACTCCTTAAAGGATGAGACAATCCTAGTAATATAACTTTAGTTATGTTAATTGTAAGTGTGGTTTTGAATTATATGAATCAAAAAACTGTTTACTTTGATTATGATTGTCAATTTAGCAAAAGTCACTATTGGTAAGAAATTGTACGGGGAAATGTTTTCACTTAGCCAGTATTCACATAGGAATATTTAAACTGTTCCTAAGATATATATATATATATATATATATATATATATATATATATATATTGCCTGGGGCCGGATATATATTTTACCTAGGGATGGCTTTTATGAGAAATGGACAAGAATATAATATGGCTCTGTATGAGAAAAACCAATATCATAAAATGAAAAATAAAAAAGTAAATATTTTTATAAACTCCAATGTTTGTTCCACAACTTAGGAGTATGGTATTGAAAGGTTGTTTGAATGCTTGAAATTTAAATTAAATTAGTAAATGTTTGAGTTATATAAAATGTTATCTCTAGTGATATGATAACAGAGTAATGCTAATTATTTATTTAGCATACAAAAATGCATGTAAATCCTTCTTGGCAATATTGTTGAGTTTTAAAATTTTAATTCTTGTGATTTCATTGTTTTGGTTCCCAAGTGATGTTAATCATAGTGTTATAAGTTGATTCTATGAAGTGTAAGCATGATCTTGAGGCTCAGGATTTAAGAACACATTTATCATAAGATATAAATGTCAATTTATCGATAGTTGCTATTGGTAAGAGACATGTATATGATTAGTATCATAATCAAATGAGAAAATCGTTAAATTGAGTTGTGATGTAGAGAATTCTGAAGAATTAAATTATTATTGAGAAGTTTAGTGAAGAAAAAGATTATTAGTAAATAACAAAATGAGTATTCCCTGAATTTAGAGGATGAAATTCTTGTTAGAGGTGAAGAATTGTAACATCTGTGTCCTTGAATCGAATTAATTTAAGTTAATAATAATAAAGGATTTATTTGATTATATTAAATTGATGTGGATTTGTGTGATTGTTATTATATTAATAAGAATTAAATAATGTATAAATAAGGAATTATATTAAAGGGAGATGGAAGGATGAAATTGAAAAGAAAGTATAGATGTAATTGAAATGAATGAAAGTTAATGAAGTTAGGAGGAAAAGAAGGAAAGATGAGGGATTAAAGTGAAAGAAAGGAGAGGAGTGGTTGGTTTCTACAGAGAAGTATGGCTAGGGTTGGGGGAGGAAGAAGAAAAAGGAAACAAGAAAGAAAGGAAGAAAAAAAGAGGAAGAGAAGTGTCTGAAGCTTGGAAAGTAAAGAATTCAGATTCAATAAGGAAAAATAAGAAATCTAGCGAGAGAAATCGGTAAGTGGTTCTGAATTTTTTATGGTTTTTCATTTCCTTTTTGGTTTAAAGTAAATGGTTATATAAATGTTGGATTTTTTATGAATTCTTGTAGATCTAGAACGGATTTAGTAGTTTCTAGTATCTTTGATAGTATGTTGAAGTATTATGCATGATATATGATCAATTGGTGTTGTAAAATTGAGATTTGAGGCCAGAATATGTAAAATTTGCTGTTGATTTACGTGTTCTAGAGATGAACAGGTGCACGCCTGATCGAACAGGCGTACGTCTGCTCACTAAAGAGGTGGGCACCTCTGTGGCAGAGGTGGGCACCCCCATACAGAGGCATAAGCCTCTGTGGCAGTGCCAAGTGCCCCTGCACACACCTCTATGGCTGTGCCAGGTGCCCCTGCACAAAGGCACACACCTCGATGGCTGAGGCTGGTGCCTTTGTGGTTGAGACAGACATCTCCGTACCCTATTTTGTGACCGTTTAGTTTAAACCTGAACTTTGGATAGTTGAGATGCGTAGCGTTGCTTAAGGGAGGACCTAACTTTTAGCACCGGTTGAGTTACAGGCCCATACTTTATCAAATCAAAGCTAACCCAGAGATCTATTAGGCTTTCATTAAGAAACTTAATGAACCCTATTTTAATGTCCAAATTCGATCATTTAGGCCTTTGTTTAGGTCTTCCAAAGTTGTAGTTGTGTTTATAGCCTTAAGTGTGTATGGCACTAAGAGTTAGAGATTCCATGTATCAGACATGAAAGATTTGGGTAGTTGTATATAGTCAAAGCCTAGGCTGAATACACATACTACCATATAGGTGTAAATCTATATCGGGGACATGGTAGGGTTGGTAAGTGTGTATAGCCATGGCCTGGGGCCGGATACACATATTACCATGTAGACGTGGTTAGTAAACATGTATAGTCACCACTTGGGGCTGAATACACATGTTACCATATAAATATGAGATGGTAAATATGTATGGCCGATGCCTGGGGCCAGATACGTATGTTACTATATATATATGGTTATATCCAATGCCTGGGGTCGGATACATATGGTCAGTATGCATAACCGTTGCCTGAGGCCGGATGCATATGTTATCTTACGAATTTATAATGGTAAGTGTATGGCCGTTGCCAGGGACCGGATACATGTTACCTCAAATACAAGTTGGGAGTATGCATAACCGTTGTTAGGGACCGGGTGCATATTATACCAAGATATATGTATAGCTGATGCCTGGGACCAGATACATATATCAAGTTAGTTGAACACTCGAGTTATCATTGGCTTAAGTACTAATCACACTTAAGCAGCATCATCGTAGTCAATTGTGTACTGATTCATATCATGTGAAATTTAGTAGATTGTGAATTGTAGTATGGTGGAGATTATGGTATCATGGATAGTGGGTACCTTGACGATGCTTTTATTATGAGCTTGGTTATGATGTTTTAAGTGTATTATCCAAGTATGCTTATTAAATTTTACTTGGCATTTAATATTTTTCTTAAATTAGGGAAGAATCTTTATGGTTGAGATTAGGAAAATAAAGAAAAGGAAATTACTATGGTTGATGATTCACTTTATTTAGTAAACTTATTTGTGAAATTTATGTGATTTTTGAGCCTCTATTGCTTTTATAAAAGAAAAGGGAATTACTATGGTTGATGATTTAAGAAAGTACTTTTCTGCAATTATAATTCGAATATTTGAATTAATTAAATATGAAAAGATATTTTAAATTTAGTTGATTATTATTAATGAAATTTAATGGAAAGATTGTTCAGTGATTTTCTCATGATAAAGTTTCAAGTATATATTATATCCACTCATTAGGTAATTTCCATACGAAATTACTCACACTCTTTTGTTTTAAAAGTTTTAGTATAAGTGTTTAATATCTACTTTAGCTAGCAGCTGAGAGATGATAGTGCAGTGGACCACGTCGATAAAGAAGATGGCTAAGATGAAGATTTCTAGAAGCATTAGAGAATAACATTAGATTTATTATGTAATATTATGTCGAACTCGAGATGTATAAAGACATGTATTTATGGTGTAGTGGCACTAAAGTAAATAAATATATTTTGTACGTAAAGAGTATATGTAGAGGTACCTTAGTGAGCCAATTGCCATGGAATAAATTCTTTGAGTAAATAGTTTATTCTTAATTAAGTATAGTATTTACTTTTTAAGATATTATTGGTAGGAGATTCTTTCTAATTCTAGAATAAGACCTTTAATATCATCAATTCTTTAGTTATGATTACTAATGAAGTTGATGGTAGTCGGGGTGCTTCAATCCGCCCGGCTCGGTCTCACTTTACACAAATCATTCATTCATGGGTAGCATCCACCGGTTCATCAATTCCTCACTCATTTCATCTTCTTGTGAAACACAACACAACCAACATAGCATAATATAATTCCATGCAATTGCATCTCAATAAGTCACTATAACAATAATTCACCATGTTTTATCACTAATTCATAACATTAATATACACAATCACAAACGGAAAATATACCGTTCATATACCAAAAGTATACTAAAAGTAAGCCAACTATATACCAACAATACACACATATATCATCCCCCACCAATAAAGCCTCATATTACCAATATAAAAAAAGAAGGGTGGAACTCATTCCACATCATATTCACCAATCCATAACTCCATTCATTTTCATTAAATGAAATACACAATTACACAAATAAGAGATTAGCATATGTATAACATACATTAGTAATCACTCACCTTCAAGTTCTTCCAACTTCAAAAAGGGTCTTTCTTCTAACTATGAGTGCCTTCTTTCCATTTATTAACTCCTACATACTATCATTCATCAATCGCACATAACAAACATGACTCCTGCACCCAAATTCATTAGATGCACTTTAAAGCTCAAGATTCAATATATCTAAATAATTTACACACAAGGCCAATAACCATGAAAATAATACCAAAGCTAGTAATATGAATTTACTAACAATTCCAATTAGAATTACTTAAATCAGATATGTATAGAATTTATTATAGATTTTTTATTAAAATCGGGTAAAACAAGGCTCATAGCAAGAGTAAGAAAATGTTAAGCCTTGCCAGACCATCTTAACAGCAATTTCAGCTCAAGGTTAAAACATAAAAGTTGTAAAAGACTCTCTAAAGTTTCTAAAGCATCCAACTTTGCTTAAATTAGAGCTTTATAACTCAAAATATGACAAAAATACCAGGACTGATGCAATATGAAAACAGATTCTGAATTTTCACAATATCAAAACCTAACTTCAAATAGCAATAAAACATATAAAGCTTACCAAATTGATGCTTCGATAAATTATAGACCTCCTAGAGCATCTCAATCTTCTTGTTAGATAAAAAAACAAGATCAAAGACTCTCACAACTCATCACAATCACTCTTCTTCTTCCTTACACTAAATCTCTACACACAACAAACAAACATACACACATATATACATATATACACAACACACCAATCACAATTTACCACTTGGGCATATCTTTAACCAAGTACTTAATCATGAATAAATTAAATAGAAACTATAGATATTTGTAGAGATTTATCATTATCACCACAATATCCATTCTACCCCTTAATGAAATGGGAATATTACCAAATAAGCCATAACTTCCTATTGTAATAATTAAGCCCTATCTTTCATTGCAATTGGATCCCTCTTTACAATACATATACATACCCAACTTAAATTAAGCTCACTACTCTACTAAGTATGAATTGCAATATATACGTCAGAAATATATATACTAGAGTGTGAGTGTTACAATTCTCCTCTCCTTAAAGAAAATTTCATACCCAAAATTAAATAACTTACCATCTTTCGGAAAAAGATACAGTATTTCTACTTCATTAACTCTTTTACTTCCCCTGTTGCTTATTTAGGTGAATGGTGACTTCATTTCACCTTTACTATTAGAATACCTTTATTCCTGAACTGTTAACCATAGACATTCATATTCATAAAGCATATATTAATCTCACATGGTATTTAATTAGTAATCCACTTGTAGTATACCCATACCATCATCAACATTGCATAATACAACCTATAGATTATAACTCATCCATTGCACTTTAGGCTTTATTATAAGAACCTACCGATAAAAGAACAATTTATGAGAAATCTATCAAAAATTTGATAGAACATCCCCTAAAATATAGATATCTCCCTACTAAAGTGGAGTTAGTCCTGCAATAAAACAACTACACTTCTATAAACAATCTCAATTGGCTCAGTTATCTACCACACTACAATTACATATTGTCCCACGTATCTCAGACTACATTTTTCCTTTCCTTTAAAATCTTGAACTTCCCTTTTTAGCCTTCTCAAAGCCATGCAACTTCCCACACTCAAATGAAGCTCAAAGCAACTCAAAGACTTCAAAGACATACTTAACCTTATCAATTCATTCGTAAACACAAGCTCAAAGCATATATATATCAACACATCATTTAATATTCGTATAGTCACCTTTTGTGATATATTTCATTTTCACAATCAACTCATGTAACAAGGATTATATATATATCCAAGTATATGCATTTTCGCTTCATCGTCTCTAACACCCACAAGCATCAATTCCATACTATAAAAGTATAACAATAATAAATAAGGAATTGAGTACACATCACATGAATCTCAAATCTCAATACTTTATTTAATATTTGTATTCATCTTAACAATAGGGATAACATCTCATAATAATTCACATAAATGTAAGAACTCACACTTTCACATCGTAATTTCATTGTTTGGTATCATTTGCCTTGCCGATGGACACTTAGCCAATCGACATAACCACATTCCACATTATCGATAGTCACAAAGACAATTGATATAATCAACATTTCACATAGTCGATGGTCATAAAGCCAATCGATATAATATCACACATCATATCTATATTTACTCATAAACATAACATCATTATATCCAATGAACCAAACTCAAGTTCGTAATATATATGCACTTACAACCATAATTCCAATACCATCACATTTCAAGACACAATTCAGTAATCATAGTTCATCTAAAATACTCATCACAACAACTCATCTACGCTATTATAATCACACAACTATAATGAATAAGTAGAATTCATGCATTTCCATTGTTATCATTGTGAGCCTAGAATATTCATATGCATTCTTATCATTGATAGTACATATGCAATACCAAGTCCACAATATACTCACTTGGTATATCACACAAGTATTATTAATCACATACAATTCTTTATCTATAATTTGATTTATTAAAAACTCATGTACATAAATCCTATAACTCTGATTTTTCTATGGGAGCTGATACTATGAGTCTATCTTAACACCGTTAGTGGTTGCAATTTCTACAAAGATTTGATATTCTATTTCCCTACATCACACTCTTCTATGTTGTCTTCATTGTTGACCACCAATGGAAAGAATTTGGATTTCATGACATCCTTGTTACCTCAACTCAATTCTTTGTGGGTGAAAACATAAAATTTCCTTTCCCAATTAACAATGCAAGCATAAATATAGTAGTAATTACCTTCTTTGACTCTTCCAAGTTTTACTAGCAAACGTCAATCCACTTCATTATGCCCTAGAAAAGTAAATTTTCTCCCCCATAATTCACGTTTACTGAATTATTATGTAACTAATCTTCTCGCAATACCAATTCTTCAAAAATAGTTTTTGAGCTCCTCTTTGTTTAATAAATAAATGTTAACTTCATTAAGTAGAATAATCACAACTGTTATAAATACCATTAAAAATCTTGTTAACTAATAACATAAGCTCAACTAGTGTATTAGTTAATCCAATGATTTAATCAGAAATTCATAATATCCATATCTAATTATGAATATTATTTTAAAAATAAAATACTACCATTTGGAGTTGTCAACAGTTCGATTTCAAGTTTATCTTTAGAAAAATTGAAGCATCTCCTAATTACTCGAGCAACTCTTCATTAAGACATTGTTCAATTACCCATAATCAATACATAACCACACACCATTATTTTTCTCCGTTAAGCTAAATTAGCACACCCCCATAGTGGATGACTCACTCTACCAATTTGTTCTTTTTCAATTCTTTAATTCTATTGATATTATTCTGAATGGTGCAATAAATTCTAAATACCACCCTTAAAGTAATTAAATTCAAAATCAGCTTCTCAGTACACGAATAATCTCAATAATTCTCTATAAATACAAATTAGAAAATTCTTCAATTACAAGTTCACCCATTACCCTTGAATTAATTTTTGTTGAATCTCAATCTCATCTAAATAAACTTCTTACCCACTATCTCTATCTTTTTCTATCTCCAAATATCCATATCTACCTATTCTATATACTAAGTTACAATGATACAATAGTTTCATAACTAATCTATTCTTGAAATAATACTAATCTTCTTCCCAACTCCATAACTATTAAGTTCACACATAATTCATACTAATTATTAGTCCTAAGCAAAATTCTATCATCATATCACAACATCCCAACAAGCATAAAAACACATATATGTCCAATCAATCCATTTGTATTATGTACATGTAGTACCAACTCACGTAAATAACCACACGAATTAAAAAAATTAAAATTAAGGTACTCGTATCTTTGTTTGATATAGCAGGATCTTTTTACTGTGAGATGGCATAGTCTCTGGCTTACCGTTGAAGTTATATCACACATAGATCCACCAATGCCTTTTTTTCTATTAAATTTTCTAAATCTTTTACTATTCAGTTCCATCATTGCTTGACTAAACTGTCACACATCACGCTCTTTATAATCAATTGGCTTATAACTAGAGTTTGTAGAAAACAAATCTCCCCAAAATTTCTTTATGTTTTAAGTATCATTCTTTCTTTAATTTTTGGATTCAATTCTTTCTCAAATCTTTTCCGCTTCATCTTTCATCAGTGATTACCTCTTCAGGAGAATGCCTTGATAATTTCATAAATTGCCTTTCGTAGTCGATCACGAATAATTCATTTTATTTCAGCTGTAAAAATTCAATCTTCTTTCTGTTCATATATTCATCTGAAACGTATTTCTCTATAAATGCCCTCAGAGAATCTATCCATGTTAATATCACTTTTGATATTATTTTCCACCAGTTTAGAGTGTTTTGCTCATATAATGATATAGCATAACTAATTCTCTTCTCGTCAATACAATTAATTCGATTAAGAATTTTTTCCGCATTTTGTAGCCATTCCTCTACTATGATAAAATCACCAATACCCATAAAAACCTTTTCACCTTGATCTTTTGTCTTCTCATAATTTTTATCAATAGTGTTATGCACCTGCCGTTGATTCATAGCTTTCACCCTTTAATCAAGTCACTAATATATAAGAAATATGCATCTTATGGAGGGGTTATAAGTAGAAGTTTATTCAAGCCCATATAAAGAATGCATATGTATTAGTCTATAATTTACTCTAGTGACTCATTTGTGCAAATGGTTGAGTTTGGTGTCCTTCCATCCTAACATATACAATGTATATCAACTATATGTCATGGATGACTTATGCATGATATGCTATGAATGTAACATGTTCTCATGTCCCAAGGGAATCTAATCCCTGCTCTGATACCATTAAATGTGACACCCAAAATCACCTCCATACATGTGGCAATAATCCATCAAGTCACGTGGCATAAGAAAATCTTTCCATAAGTACTTGTATATATATACAAAAAATCATATGTGCATTCATATTCTATCATTCCACATATAGTTTACATATGACTAACTAGTATACAATACCATTATAATATGCCAAAATGATATGCAAGATGAAGGTCGGTTGCACCAAACTCGTTTCGGCCTACCTAAGACTTCAATGCAAGCTTCTAACTTAGTCTACTCGAGTACTGAAAAATTTCAACTCAAAGAGGTGAGCTTGCAACTCAAAGAGGTGAGTTTGCAACTCAATAAGCAACTACTAATATATGTGTACACATATACTACTCACTTAAGTAATGAATTGATGATATATAAAATCTACTATAAGATATATTCTAATGGTAATAAAATAGTCTTTCAATCCTCTAATAAGTCTACATATAATCACACTACTAGAATGTATCGAATTACTGACGGATTTTAGCGACGGACAAATTTTCATCTCTATATAGCGACGGAT
>CATIWO010127112.1:0-11595 GCA_949673435.1 Macaranga tanarius | reverse complement strand
CAAAACATTTGGCAAAATATTCCCATGACATGAGACTTGGTTTAAATAATTTTAGTAATAAAACGAATCCAAACTATTTCAGAACATAAAATTCTTCTTTTCGAATAGAGCACAAACACTTTAAATAATCAAAATAAATCCTTTATTTCTTTAAAAATCCACCAATAACCATTTACACAAATTTTCCCCAAATTCCGTAGTTTCAAAACAAGAACGTGCTTCGTTCCGTAAAAATAAATAATATGGATAAAGTTTCACAATTCATTACTCATCATTAATAGGTATATGCTTTGATTCATTATAAATTTCCTTTATATCAAATTTCGATTAGAGTTGAGAGTTTTGCTTATTCAAATACAACATTATTATTATCATATCATTCCAAATAATATTTCAGATCATTATCTCACAATAGATAATTCTCAACCCCTTTCCCCGAAGGAAATAACAATATACAGCATCTCTCGTCCTCACATATCATATCAATTTTCTTTCCATGGCTTACACTAGCCAAATCACATATCATTTCAATATCATCGTATGCATACATATAAACCATAAGGATCCGCCCCAAAGGTACCTCTGGATCCCTGCGCTGTCCCAAAGACAGTTATCAAACGAGTGGCCAGCTCCTCAACCCAACTCATCCTATATACATATACATATATACTTTCATATCTCATTACATTTCCATTATCAGTTATTCACAAGAATTTAGTCCCTTTGTTTGAGACTTCCCAATTATAGTAATTAGGTATCTTTTATTCGTTAATACGCGTTAATTAACATTCAATCAGAATTATCGAGACTAAAGAATGAACTCTCGTTTCTCGAGGTTTTACGGTTCCCAAACATCATTCTACGATTCGGTTCGTCGATGCACCTTAAACAAGCGTAAACAGTCATAAACGGATGCGTTACCATTCACAGAGGTATGAGTACAGTGTAGGGGCGCCGACTGCGCGTCACGGAGGTGCCGGTCACTAGCGGAGGCACCGCCCTCTCATCATTTCGGAGGCATCCCGACTTCCCCTCGCGAAGGCGTCGTCATCACGGGCAAAGGCACCGCCCAGCGTCGCGGAGATGCCACCCACGAGCGCGGAGGCGCTAGCCACGAGCGCGGAGGCGCCGCCCTCTGGCCATCTGGGTCCGTTTCGACAGCAGTAACCAAATCGATAAAAACTCAATTTTTACATAAATTTAGGCATACCAGAAGTTTGTACATTAATCATAAACTAAACATAGGCTCATAAACAACTCAGAAACGTCAATAGCAAGCCTAAATCTACAAGTTATGCATCAAAATACCCAAATTCCAGAATTTAAGCTTTAACAAAAAAAATAAAACATAAAAACTTCAATTAAATACACCACTCACAATTTTCTCCAGCCGAATTGTTCTTCTCTGGTAGAATTTGGATTCTCCTCTCTATTCCAGACCAATTCTCTTCTTCTTTTGCTTCTGATCTCTACTCCATCTCCCTCCTTCTTCTTCACTCCACCACTCACCATACATTGCACTGTTCATCCCCAACAACTCCCTTCTTCTTTCTTTGGTCCTTTTTCTTTTCTTTCTTTCTCCTCAACTCCAAACACTTCCATTTGTTACACTTACATCCTTACTCTCCTTTTCAATTTCATCCTTCTCATTATACTCAAAATAACTAAACTCCAATTATCAAAAAAAAATATTAACTCAAATAATAAAATAATTCATCTCCAAATAATACTAATTAACGCCAATTATCATCATTAATTAACTGAAGTAATAATATTCTTAATTGTCATTAATAAACAGTAATCCGGTTCTAGGACACGGATGTTACATGTGACATGAATTCACGTGGCCAAGCAACACTAATTTAACTAAACAGGGGTGTAGAGTTGACAGTTGCTGCAAAAAATGTCCAAATTGTGAAGAAATATTGGAGCACATTTTGCTGTTCTGCCTAATAGCTTAGAGAATATGGTTCACATCCCAACTGTCATATAGAACGAGGGAAATGGATTTTTAGTCACTCAAGCAACGGTGGAACCATATCAGAGAAAGAATCAAGAATGTAGACATGGATTATGGGATGGAGCTGGTCACAGTCATTTATTGGCAACTATGGAAGGCGAGAAACCAAGCAGTTTTTGGGGAGGAAATCACAGACCCATTAAGTATTGTGACCAAGATATACCAGCAATTGAGGGAGATGGTCCAATCGCAGCAAGGAAAAACCAATGAGGCTCAGTCACCTGAACAAAGCAATTACATATGGGAGAGACCAAAGGAAGGACAAGTAAAATTGAATTGTGATGCGGCTTTCTTACCGAGTGCAAAAAGAGGAAAGACAACTTTTCTTGTCAGAGACAGAGCAGGCGAGGTCATCCATGTTGAATTGGCCTTAGTAAAATGCCCCTCTGCAACAATTGTAGAAGCTCTAGTGATAAAGGAAGCGGTGCGATATGTGATCGGTAAGGGTATTCAAGAAGCAGTGATCGAATCTGATGCTCAATCAGTGGTGTAACAAATAAATGATAGGAGTCTTTTAGCTAATCGGGAATATGTTACGGTGATAGAAGAAATCCATGAGATGATGGAAGCAAGCAAACAAAGTAGGTTAAGCATTAAGTTCATCCATCGACAGGCTAATGGAGTAGCGGATTGGTTAGCAAAATCAAATATGATAGTATCACTTAGGGATGTTGTTAGTAGAAAGCATAGGCAACTTTCTTTCTTAATTAGCAGGGATGTTTTGTATGCCATTGTTCAGTTAATAATACTCTCTTTTGATTGACAAAAAAAATAATTTTCAAAATAACTTCATGTTAAAGTCATATTGTAAATACATTTTTCTAAAGAGTTGAAATAAAGTTGAACACTGTCATATTTATTAAATTTTATTTGAAATTACTTTTAAAATTATTTTAAAATAAGAATAAATTCAAGTAAATATGCCTTATTCTGAGAATGAGTTTTTGCGTTCGGTTACAAAAATAGTCACTTATACTTTATACTTACTTTTAAAATTTTAGGGAAAGTACAATTTTTTACTATATGGTTTCAAATTTTGACATATCTAATCCTGTAGTTTTTTTTTGTGACACAAAACTACCATGTGAAACATTCCGTTAGCAAATAACGGACAAAGTCATTAATGTCGTATAAGTTGCTAATGTGGCGTCCACCATGGCTTCCAACGTGGAAGCCGAACTGGAAAAAAAAAGTTGAACGACATCATTCAGCTGATTTAGGGGTTTAAAACCCCTAAATTAAAGAATAACCCATTACACCGCTAAGCCATCTATAATCCCTAAATCAATTTATCGTGAAACTACTCTGAGTTCAACCTCTTCAATCTATAATTGCTAAATTGATCACTGAAAATTGCTTTTGACATTTCTAACATTACATCATGAATAAGAATGGAGAGTTTTTTTTATTATTGTTCAGTAATCAATTTCAGAAACTTGCACAACATAATAAAGAAGGGACATTATTACGTAAGGTATAAGGTATGTAAATACAACATAGTAATGGTCCTTTTTCATATGTAGAAGGTTATAGGGTTTGGGTTAACGGGTTGCTTAACTGAATACCATGAAGGGAAGAGCGGGTACTATTTAGGGGTTATGGTAACTAGAAGGGCCATATGGAATATTGGGTTCAAAGTCCTAATATGATGTATGAGGGTAGGACAGTAAAAGAAATGGATGATTTCGATATAGACCGTCTTTCATTCTTTGAATTGCAGTGGTATTGCAGTTCATGGGGTTATAAAAGAGGGTGTAGGATGTGGTACAGACTCTGGAGAATAAGTGGTAATAAGGCTTTTGACGATATTTTAGAAGACAGAGATGGGATGAACATGTTGAATTATAACAAGGGACACCTATATTTGGAAATTTATTTTATTGAAAATGCCGATCCCCTGCATATTGGCATTCCTGAGAATATAGAAAAAAAAAGTCATTTGTTTACATGCTCTTTACTCCTATTGAAAATAAACCCACACCTGATAAAGAAGGCGATAGTGATTGTGAGATTTTTGATGGATGTGAAAATGTTGATGACTATGCAGGTTTGAAAGAATTTGAAAATGATAATTCAGATGACTATGCAGCTGATAATGGGGTGGAGAATTCAGGTGATGAGAATGCAAGTGACAATGCATATGATAAAGCTGAATATGATGCTGTGAAAAAAGGTATTCAGAATGCAAGTGACAATGCACATGAAAATGTTGATTATACTAATCATAATATTAAAGAGGAAGTTAATGAAAATGCATGTAATTCACATGAGAATGAAGTTAATAAAGGTAGTAGGAAGGCTGGGATTGAAAAGCTTCATCAGCATTTTGGTGATTAGTAGGACGATGAATCAATGGGAAGTGATTATTTTCCTAGTAAGTGCAGTAATTCTAGCTCAATAGAATCAGGTACCAGTGAGGTTAGCATTATGTATGATAATTTAGAAGGGAGTGATGATGACATTTTCTTAAATATACTAGGTGGGCAAACAGAACCACCAAACACTGAGCATGCAGAACCAATGAATGATCATCATCATCTAGATGATGCAGTTATAGTAGCAGTAAATACCGATCAAAATCTAGATGATACAGCAGCAGCAACAACAATAAATGATTTGATTGAAAAAGATTTTGAAGAGTTTAATGAGGCTAATATTGATACTAATGACTGTGGTAGTTTGAAGGGGTTAGATCATGAAAGGATTAAATCGTATCAAGATTTTAATAAAGTTACAGGAATGAAGGATCCACAATTATGCAAGGGTATGAGATTTTCAAATAGGACAATATTTCATAAAGCTTTGAATGAGTGGGCCATAAGAAGAGGTTACAATTATATTTTGAATAAATGTACTTCAAAGAGGGTGACTGCTTTGTGTAGGAACAAGTGTGGGTTCAGAATTCATGCATTAAGGCTTTGAGACTTTAATACTTTCCAAATTAAGACTTTCAAGCATGTTCATCTATGTCCAAGAGACTTCAAAAATGCATTGGTTGACTTAGTTTGCTTGGCTAATAAGTACATGGAAGATTTTAGGGATAATCCTAATTGGAAAGTTCATTCAATGTAAAAGACACTTAAAAGGAATTTGGGCTATGATGTATCACTTACACAATGCTATAGGGCAAAGAGAAAATGAAAGAAAATCCTTGAAGGTGATGTGAAAGAATAGTATAGGTGACTATAGGATTATGCTGAGACAGTGAAGAAGATAAATCCAAGTAGTTTAGTGAAGTTGAAAATAAATTTATCTATACAAGAAGTAAGTGAGCTTGTTATTGAGAATGATGTTAATGTAACTACAATGCCTAAAGAGATAACTATTTTCCACTATATATATATAAGATTGGCAGCTCAAAAGTAAGGCTATTTTTCTAGATTAAGGCCTCTCATTGGTTTAAATGGATGCCACTTAATAACTCCAATGGGTGGACATATGCTATGTGTTGTTGCAAGGGATCAAAATGACAACATGTTTCCCCTTGTATATGTTGTTGTGGACATAGAGTGAAAAAAGTCTTGGGTTTGGTTCTTAGGGCTCTTATTTGATGATTTTGGACATCCAAATAAAACTGGATGGGCCTTCATATCTGACAAACAAAAAGTGAGTTCACTTCTTCCTTTTATTAATCAGTTTCCTATATTTTATTCAATGTGTTGGTATAACTCTTATTGAATACTTGATCATTGGTGTTTTAGGGATTGGTTGAAGCATTTGAAATGACTATGCCTAATATTGAACACAGATTTGGTGTCAAGCATATGGTTGAGAATTTCAAACCCCTCTTTCGGTAAGTGGATAAGAAATTAGTGTGGAATGCAGCTGCTTCCACTACAATTAGAACATTTGAAGCTAACATGCAGAAATTAAAAGAGGTAGATTAAAAAGCTTATGAATGGGTTATTAGTCGAGATCCAAAGTCTTGGGCCAGGTGTTATTTCTCATCCAACACCAAATGTGATGCCATCCAAAATAATATTAGTGGGTCCTTCAACTCTTATATTAAAGATGGTATGCCAATCTTAAGTATGATTGAGTGGATTAGAAAAAAGTTAATGAAAAGGATGCATGTAAAATACACTAGCATGTTGAGATATAAAGGTCATATTTGTCCTAATATGTAAGATACTTTGGAAAAAATAAAGGTGGACAACAGAAATTGCTTTTGTACTCCTGCAGGTGAACTGAAATATGAAGTGGACTATTATGACACATAAACTTATGTTAACCTTACTAATATGAGTTGCAATTATAGGCATTGGGACCTAATTGGTGTGCCTTGTAAGCATTTTATATCTGCAATTTTTGATAATAGACAAACTCTTGAAGAGTATGTGCATAAGTACTTCTAAAAGGAAACTTATTTGACTGTGTATAGACACACAATCAATCCAGCCCAAGCAAGGAAAAGTGGGAGAAGACTGAATATCCTGACATTGTGCCTAACATACTAAGAAAGCCTGCTGGTAGGCCAAAGAAGAAATGAATTCGATCAACTGAAGAGCCAGCCAACCTATACAGAGTGTCTCGAGCTAGTGGTGTTGTTGTCACACCCACTCCTCTAGCTAAAGAGTCAGGCGCGACATGCTATGCTGTGTTGATGCTAATGCTAGAAATATAATTTCAAACGTTAATTATCAAGATGGACTTAAGATAAAGCTGTCATTATACATTCTAATAATCTTTTACAACAATCTCTTTATTTTATCATAATACAAGTCCATCAACTAAGTAATAATTAAGCTTAAAAGTACTACAAAAGTCCAGATGTCTAAAAGTATTGGCTCAACCTCTTTTGGACATTGAAAGGCACCAAGACTGGTCTTACGGCTACTGCTGGTACTATACTGCCAGATCTGAAAATATTTTAAAATAGGAGGGTGAGTACAAAAATACTCAACGAGTAGACCAACTTTGAATACATTAAATTTAAGTGGGAACACTAGCTATCTGTTTAAATAATTATAAAGTTATCTATAAAACTGCTTTGAACATCATAATAATAATTAATACGCTATGAAAATATCATAAAACAATATACTCATAAACTGCCTTGTAAATAATAGAAATCGATAAATTGCTGAAATCATAATATAAAGTTAATATAAATTGATTTATTTCTTGTCCGAACATTATAGTAAAACATATGCATAAGCTGATTCCTTTCTAGCTGAAGTAACATCATATTATAACTGTACCATTGCTATAAAAACTGAAATAAATGTAATGCTTTAGCTAAATAACTTTTATACAAGTCGAGTTAAGACTGAAACATTGCATTCGTAGAAAAACTATCCATACACTCATTAATATGTAACCAAAGATTGTGCTAATACAATGGGCGGCTTTAATGACCTAGCGTCCAATGTGCATATATACTACTATAAAAATACCGGTCATACGCATGCACAGAGCTAAACCACCCGGTTGCATACTCCTAATACTATATGCACAACCAAACGCTGTCCCCAAGACAACTACTAGATAATATTGCTGATATACATAATAATACTATTAAATAAACACCAGTCATCATGGTGTAATCTAAATGTCACATAATACAGTGTATAGTTTTGTCCATGAAACCAAATCATTCCCATTTCTCAAACTGCTATTAAAATATACTTGATAAATCGAAAAGCTGATAATTGTATAAAGCAGAAACATAATCATTTTACTAAAATACTAAACATATCTTTGCTTTAAATAACTTTACTATATCAACAATAATTATACGCCATGTGTTCCCAATTCTGATGTAAAAGCTAAATAACTGGTAAAACCATACTCTGTAAACTAATACTTGATAAAATCTTATTTGTAAGGAAACATCATATTTAAAACATAGAAAACCTTTTTCCAAACCGTAAAAACATATTCTTATATATTCTTGGTTTCAAAACAGTTTTATATATACATATCCACTCACCTGAACCTGCTGGACTAAAACCTAGTTGGCTGGCCTTGATCTAGTCTCTACGGCTCCAACTTAATCCGATCCTAATATCCGTAAATAAAATTATCAGAATACCAACTTAAATTTAAATTTGACTCAACTTAAGTTGATCTACGACTAAATGACATGTTATAGGACCTGAAAAATGGTCTGAAAATACTCCAAATAGAGTTTCGAAGTCGATTGACCTGCTGAGGTGCCACCCAGGGTTGCAAAGGCACCTCCTCTATATACAGAGGTGCCCACCTTAGCACAGAGGCACCTCCTCTGTGCTGAGGTGCCGCCTCAGCAGCTCAAAGGCATCGCCTCTGTGTTCCAGGATGCAAAACTCGACCAAAAATACTTAAAACACTATAATTTCATCCAAAACAAATCCAAACACAATTCTAAACATCTTAGGGGTCCGTTTATGATTAAACAAGGCATCAAAACTCAATTCTCAATCCAAACATTCATTTTTGCTTAAATCAAAAGCTTGAAAGTTTAAATATAAAAACTTACCAAAAATCTTATGTATCAATCTTGAATTTGATAAATTAAGTCTTGAATAATTATCTAGAACTTGAAGATTGAAGTTTATGAACAAGATGAAGAAGAGAAATTGAAGAAGAAGAAGAAGAAGAAGAAGAAGAAGAAGAGGTTGAAGAATTAAAGAAGAAAGAAAATAAAGAAAGAAAGAAATAAATAAAATTGATATGTTATAAAAACAACTCAAAAACGTGGGAAAGGTGACTTGCTACAGTGCCTTCCCCTATTTTTTGTAAAGCAAAATATTCATTTTGACCCATGAAATATATCTTAGGCATAAAATAGCCCTCAGAACTTATTTCTATAGCAAATAAGTCCATAAACACATATATAAATTAATTAGTTTCTGGGACATGATAGTACAGTTGTAGTATATGGGAATTATGGTCAACAGGACCATAATGTGAGAGATTGTAAAGCAGGGATTACAGGAGAAATAACTTGGCAAAAGAGGATACGATTGAAAAAATAAAAAGAAAGCATGGTAATGAATATATGTTTTATTTATTAACTTTATTACTTTTTTTTTTTGTTTCTGTCATAATGCAGTATGAATTTTTTTGATATTGAAATGTATCATTTTAGGCATCTGTCAACAAAAAAGGCCGAAAGATAAGGGTATCATCTACTAACAATGTTGATTGTGGTACTACTAGTGGCACAAAAAGAGATACAATATCATGTTCACAGCCATCATCACACACTAATGAGTAGGTTGTTTACTTCTTTTTACTTTGTATATGTTGTTGTGGCAACTTCTAATATTGATTGTAATGTTGATAACTAGGTTCAACAAACTACAAGACTGCATTTTTTTCAGCCAACTGAAACTCAATATACACAGGTGATTTATCTTTTTTTCACCAAAAACCTTGATGTTGAGTTTATTTCCAAACTTTTGAAAATAAATACACACAATTAAAACTATAAGACTGATATTGTTTATTGTAAAAATGCAGAATACAAGTAGGCAATACAATCCAAATAACTTTTCGTAAGACTTTTCAAGACCTACAATATCAAACGCAGAAAATGTTATATCAAATACAAAGAATGCTTCAGCAAATATTCTACCATCTAGTTTTCAAAATTTCAGAAGGGTTTCTTAGTTAGCATCATATGTTAGGCCAAAATTGAAATTTCAGAGGAAAGCTACATCAGCATCTATTGAGAATTTGCAGAACCACCAGTTGTAGCTTAACATGAGGATGCATTGATTTTTTTTTTATGTTGTCATACTGAGTTGTTGTAGTGACAATCAACAAACTTAGTTTATTTTATTTTGGTATTTTTGTCTTATTAAGCTTATAGGAAAGCAAAATTGTTGATATCTTGTAGTACTAGAAGCTAAAACTGAGTTGTTGTATTGATAATCAACAAACTTGGTTTATTTTATTTTGTATTAATGTAAATAGGAGCAAAACTATGCTCTATTAAGCTTATGAATTTATTGTTTTATTCAAATAGTGTTTATTCACAGATTGATTTTGGATTCTTCATTTTTTGAAACAGGTTATTGTTAAACTAATATAATTCAAAAATATAACTGCAATATGCTTACAACTGCAACATTCTTAGCACTGCAATATGTTTTTTTCATTAACTCAGCTTCACTTAGACATTACAATAAACACCTAAAAGAGATTTTCACTACCCTCCATAACAATTGCAGCTGAACTATAATAAAACTTCTTCAACATCATATTAGCATGGAACTCTCATGGCAAATAGAGAGTTCCATGAAATTTACTTACTTCTACTACATAAGCGTACCAAAAAATTACAATTAACCATATCATTATCAACCCAAAAAGCATTTTTTCAACCACCAATATGAACCCAGAGCAGTTACTAAAGGCCTTTTCTTCACTTCCAGTTGCAATTTTTGAATTTCTTCACTTGATCTCTTTAATTCACCTTTAATTCGTTCAACCAACTTTTTCAATTTCATTACTTGTCCCTGAAGTTCAGCTTCTCGCACCTTACATTCTATAATTTTACACTCATATGATTGCACTTTATCTAACAAGAAGGGAATCATTTGAATACCTTGCACACTCGAAGAGATTGGGGGATCCACCCACCCAAAGAAATTGCATCTCTGGGGTGAATCATACCTTCCACAGCCACAAAATCTCCTCCCTCGATTTTGGGGAGTCTTAGATGTTCTTGTCACAAGAGGAATTCCACATACACACTTATCTTCTCCGCCATAGCTGCTACTTTGTGACATTTCTGAATTTATTTTCAAGGATTTTAGATTCTGATTTTTTAGGTGCAAGAATGATTTAGGGATTTCTTTGATTTAGGGGTTTTAACCCCTAAATCAATTGAATGATGTCGTCCAACGTTTTTTTTTCCAGGTCGGCTTCCACATTGCCATGGTGGACTCTACGTCAGCAACTTATACGGCGTTAATGACTTTGTCCGTTATTTGCTAACGGAACGTTTCATAGGGTAGTTCTATGTCACAAAAAAAATCACAGGATTAGATGTGTCGAAACTTGAAACCACATAATAGAAAACTGTACTTTCCGCTAAAATTATTCTAGGCTAAGAACTAATTGAGGATATTTTTAAAACAGGCCTCGATCAAATTCTTGAGTTAGGTTAAAAATCATCAACTCGAATCCTTTAACATTTTAAATCATTTGATGTTCAAAATGAATTTAGAATAATTATTTTAAGAGCATTTGGTTTGGATTTTTACGTAAATTGCCAAATCTATTAAATTTAGTTTGTAATTGCTCTCAAAATTATTTAAGGTAAAAACTGAATTCAAGAAACATTTTTCAGGCTTGCAACAAGTCTTGAATTAAAATAAAAACAACCATACTTTTATTCTATTTTCGTATTTATCCAATTTTAAATTTATTTCAAGTCAAATTTCTATGAGGGAGAATCTTTTAGGTGGATAAAAGAAAAGCCGCCATTCATCAATTATCATTTATCATCCAAAGATAAATAATACACACCCATTACACGTAGGAAAAACTAGTAAAAAGAAGAGGCACAGAAAGACCCTTTTTAATCTATTTGCTTTTCAGTAAGTTAAAGCAGTCCTGTTATACACAATCCTAAATTATAA
>CATIWO010127095.1:0-13580 GCA_949673435.1 Macaranga tanarius | reverse complement strand
TATTTCATTTAATAACATTAAAATCAAAACTACGTAATTATAGTAATCAATTACATTTTAACTTAATATAATATATTATAGTAATAACATAATAGATAGTGGTTAATTTGTATTAATAGAAAATTAGAACTATATTATTTAGTATTAAAATTTAGTACTATGGTGGTTAATAAAATTAATAGAATTATTCATATAATACCAAAAATTAATATATATTTTTTAATAATGTTAACAAATTAGCGACGGATTTAAAAATCCGTCGCTAATTAGCGATGGATGTCAAATCTGTCGCTAATTTTAGCGACGGAAGTTAAATCCGTCGCTAATTAGCGACAAATTTTCATATCCGTCGCTAATATTTTTAAATCCATCGCTAAAATTAGCGACGGATATGAAAATCCGTCGCTAATGTAAAATCCGTCACTAAATCCTTCGGTAATTAGTCATCCGTTGGTAATTAGCGACGGAAAATTGTCCGTCACTAATTTCCGTCAGTAAATCGTTACATTCTAGTAGTGGATTAACTATATATCTACTAACCAAACTGACTATATACGTTAAATTTGGACATTTGCAAATCATAACATATATAAGGGAACCAACTATGCTAAACTAAGGAAGTCGTGTAATAACCTGAATTTTTATTAGTATTATTATAAATAAAGGAAGAAGATAGTTCAAGTGAAAAGTATAAAGAGAAAGGACTAAGCTGAATTTTGGCAACAAATATGGATACTAAAGTGGTAATTTTTCAGACAGATATGTGAGTATATGGGTTACAGCCACAGGATTCCGTTTAGATCCCTATTCTTCTTTACACTTTGCATTGTGGCACCTGTCACCTTTCCATTTTCTATTTGCTGGCCAAACGACCTCCGATCGACATGAAATTTTACCCTTCTCCTTGATGTCCTCTACAAGCTTATGATTTTTATTTCATAAAAAATAGCCTAGATTTGATTAGTTTTGCCTCTAAAAATTCAGCCACATTTTTCCACCATCGAATCACCAATTTCGGCGACCGTCAGCCACCACCACCACTGCCAGTGTACTCACCTTGTTTCCAAGAATTAAAAGAGACTAGCCATGCATTTGATCTATACCATTTTGACCTTCATCGGAGTTTGAATGGTAAACTCCTATTTTTGTTATGATCTCTTACTCTGATTGTTGTTTTATGCATTTTATGGTATATTTAAATTCAATAGATTATTGTGAATGTGTTGGTATATTTGGTTTGCATGGATGATGATTTCAGCAAGAAAAATCTGGTGGGTCCCACTCGCCGGTGGAGAGAAATGATGACCAATCCCGAAAATTATATTTTTATTTTTAATAAATAGCATAAATTGTGAGAATTGATTTTCATAATTGGAGCAAAGTCAAATTCCTTATGGATTGTGAGATGAAAATTTTGGAATAGTTTCGGTGGAAATTATTATATATCCATTTAAATTCATTTAACTCATCGAAACTAATTCTTTAGCCTCAAATTTCATAACTTGAACATTCGTAAGTTAATTTTATTAGTACCTTAATCTTTTAGCAATTTTTTAGAATTTTTAGGAATTTAATTATTGCTGATATTAAATAAATATTTGCTATACTAGAAAGTTTGGGAGCTGGAGCTGTAGATTCTAGTCAAACGAGGCCACGTCATCCAATGCGCTCCATCTATGAGTTAATATTATGAAATACCTATTGAAATTTTATTTATATTTATATTTTTAATAAATAGTATAAATTATGAGGATTGATTTCCATAGTTGGAGCGAAGTCAATTTCCTTATGGATTGTGAGATAAAAATTCTAGAATGGTTTCGGTGGAAATTATTATATCTTTATTTAAATTCATTTATCTCACTGAAACTAATTCTCTGGCCCTGAATTTCATAACTTGAGCATTCGTACGTTAATTTTATTAGTTCCTTAATTTTTTAGCAATTTTCTAGAATTTTTAGGAATTTACTAGGAATTTTAATTATTGTTGATATTAAATGAATATTTGCTATACTAGAGAGTTCAAAAGCTGGAGTTGCAGATCCTAAGCAGACGAGGCCACGTTCATGTGAGTTAATATTATGAAATATCTGTTGAAATTTTATACATAATATCCTTAATTAAATTTGAGATGAAATATGGTTTTATAATATAAATGCTTAATTATTATTTATGATGATGATATTATTTTTATGGAAATTTTGCATAATATGCATGATTTAAATAAAGTATCATGATTTAATTGTTTCTAGTGTTATTTTATCGATTATATAAATATTTTGGAGACTATGGTAGAACCAACTACCTGGTGGGTGTCACGAGGACCATGTACACACTGGTGTGATCTTGAGTTAGGTATATATATTATTGGCTGAGCAGAGCTTGATCTCTCAAGCAAAGTTTATTGGATTGGCTCAGTGGAGCTTGTCTCTTAGGCAAGAGTTGAGATGGACGTCGATTGAACTTGTTCTTTAGGGGCATTAGTGTTGGAATAAGTGACTTGACTACGGTTGTAATTCGGTTGAGCATGATTTCTCAGGACAGCAGTCCTTTGGATTTAAGAGAGCCGAAAGGCTAATAGAATTGATGTTTAAGGTTCTACTATTATTTTCCACCTATAATATCTTATTATAGTATTATATATATTTTTATAAAAAGAATAAAGATTCAATGAATATTTAAACAAATCACATTTTATGGTTGTAAGAAAATGATTTAAAAGGATTATGGTTTTCAAATTTTGATTTTTATATTTTTCATTTATTTTAATGATTTTAACGGTTTTAAGTAAATAAATTATCATGCATTTCCTAATATTAATTCTTTGACTCCCCTCAGTTGTTATTTTTCAGGACATCTAGAGTCAGATTGCTAGCTTCTTCTGCTTTGCAGGTTTTCTTCTTCTCCAACTGTTTGGTGTGGGTTCTATTATTGTTATCATTATGTATTTGTACTCTAGATATCGCAGTAATTGAATATTGTGTTGGTATTCCTATAATCTGTATTATGTGGATTTTTATTAAAATTGTATTATGTAGAATGATATTATGGTGATTTGATTTTAGTTTATTATTAGTTGATGTTCTTGAATGTAGTATTTTGGTTGAGTTATCATTTGGGAATGTTGTTTGTGTATTGCAGGATTTGAGTTTATTTCGGTTATAGGGGAACTCTGCCGAATTTTTGTTAAAATATTATGTGTTAGATAGTTTTGCTTTAAGAATTTCTTGGAAGGCTTACTATAGGTTTTGGAGGTATATAACTTTCTATTTTCTAGTGCCGGTCACGTACCCTAGGTTAGTATAACACCCGCATTCTAAAATACATGTTCCTTCCTTATGCATTACATTTTATATATAGTAGAATAGTGGACTTAATTTAAGTTTGGGTATGTTTATGAATTGTAGAGAGGGACCTAATTGTAAGAAAAATAGGATTAGGTTGTCATAATTGAAAGTTTAAGAGGTGTCATGTAATATTCCCATTTTATTAAGGCGTGAAAAGGATATTATGGTGATAAACCTCTACAAATATCTAAATTTTTTTTATTTATTTTAATCATGTTTAATTACTTAGCCAATTAGGTGCATAAGTGGAGGATTGATATGTGTACATGTGTGTGTGTGTGTGTGTAGAGATTAAAGAGAAGAATTCTATTAGGAAGAGGGAGAGTGATTTTTGGAAGGTTTTGGGAGATTTTGATCTTGCATCCATCATCTGATAAGATTTTTGGAAGCTCTAGGAGGTTTACAAGAAATTGGAGCACCAATTGGTAAGCTATGTATGTATAATTGTTGATTGTAGTTAAGTTCTATTTGTTGTTAAATTTCGTGCTCTATTTTTATGGTTGATCAATCCTAGGGTTTTTGCTATAACTTGAGTTGTGGAGCTCTAAATTGAGTAAGGTTAGATGCTCTAAAAACTTTAAAAAGTCCTCTACAACTTTTGTGTTTTGAGTTTGAGTTGGAATTATCATTAAAGGGTCTGATAGGGTTCGACATTTTATTGCTCACTCTAGTGGCTCTGTATGACCTGATTTTGTTCAATAATTCATAAATAATTCTTTATATGTCCGAATTAAGTAATTCCAATTAGAATTGAGAGTGGACTCATAATTATAGCATTAGTAGAAGAATCATGGCCATTGGACTTGTATGTGTGTCATTTGGATATATCAAACCTTGGACATTAAGTTGCATCTAGTTGAGTTTGGGTGCAAGTATAATATTTGCTATATTAGATTGATATATGATTATGTGTAGGAGTTGAAAATGATAGAGGAGACACTACTAACTAGGAGAAGCTCTTTCTCCATTAAAAAGTTGGAAGCACTTTTAGTAAGTGATTTTTAATATATATATATATATATATATATATATATATATATATATATATATATATAATGGTTCTCTTATATATTATAGTTGTATTGCTATATTTGGATTATATAAGTCATTTGATGTGGCAAGAAATGTGATGTATTAATAGTGAGACTTGTGATTGAACGTGTTGTGAATTTTAGTATGGCTATTGGAATATGAATGATGTACACATATGTGAATTTTAAATGATTATGTGTGAAATGTGAATATACGTGTGATAGTGGAGACTGAGCTGGGTGGATAGCCTCCACTGATTGTGAGATCTGAGACTAAGTCAGGCGTATAGTCTTAGTAGTGGCCACATGTGAATATATTAATTGTGAGATATGGGAAAGCTGAGCCGGGTAGATAGTTACCCAAAATTAATATGTAAGGATAAGATCTGGGACTGAGCCGGGCAGATAGTCTCAGTGTATGGCCACTTGTGAAAAATGTGATTGTAAGGAATAAGCTAAAGTTGGCTACGTGTGAGGTAATCATATGACAATGGTTTCGGCTGGATACCAAATGGTGAAATTAATAAGGGTTCTTTGAGTTCATGCTTGCATATGAATGCTTGAATTATGGCTTTTATGTGAATTGAATATATATGCATAGTTGTGAAAGAAGGGAGTTTATCTACACAGGGTATGTCATGAATATAAGCTAAATTTTGTATACTTTGTATATATTTTCAGTATACTTTTTATATATGTTTGGTATATTTTCTGTATATGATTGGTATATATTTGTTAGAAGAGTGTGTTTGGGATTGAGATGATGAATGATGAATGTATGTTGATATATATATATATATATATATATATATATATTTATGTATGTTTGAGATCACCAGCTTTTGGCAATTTATGGCTACGAGTAGCCACTGGCGATCGCCAGTGTCTGGCACTCGCTAGGAGGTACTGGGACAGGAAAATGACCGTGTTTTGATTTTGGCGTTTACACAGAAGGCTACACAGGGAGAGATATGCCCGTGTAGTCCATATTTAGTTTCTAATTAATTGTTGTTTATTAGTTCTTGAGAAGTTTATATATATAATTGTATTAGTAATTACTTATTAAGTAGCAAGCTCACTCCTTTGCATCTATATTTTTTAGGACTTAGTTAGATAAAGCTTGGAGTCTGCATTTGATAGTGATCTCAGGTGGGCCAGAGGTGAGCTTAGTGCAATCATACCCATTCTTATTATCATATGATATTTCGACATTTTGTATTATCATTATGTACACCATTTAGTCATGTGTAATGTATGTGTTGAGTAGTAAGCAATGTATATGCACAAGAATATATATATATGTACATATTATTTATGAAAAACTTTTCTTGTGCCATGTGTATGATTGTGATTGTGGGTGTCATAGTTAGGGTTGTGACAAGTTAAGACATGTATTCTATCTCATCATCTGACTATGGATAAAGTAAAGTTAAGAGTCTAAAATGTAATTCCAACAAAGTACTAATAAATTTGCAATTTTGCATATTGAACTAGTATAATAACTTCTCAATGTATCCTTTCTAATTTAGATATAACTTTTCAACTTTTTATCTCTCACAATCTTTATACTAAAGATCTTCTTTGTAACTTCCAAATCCTTTATCTCAACTTCAACATCAAGTCGAGCTTTGACCTTTCTAAACTCTTTTTTTATCTCTATATGCTATTAGTATATCATCAACGTAGAGAAGAAGATACACAAAAGATCCATTGTAATTCTTTTTACAATATAAATAACTATCATATCTGTAACATTTAAACTTGTATATAGTCATGAAAGTATCAAACCTTTTCTACCATTGTTTTGGGAACTGTTTCCAGCCATAAATATTTTTTCATCAAACACACATGATCTTTTTTGCCTAAAATTATAAAACCTTTTGGGTGCTATATGTAAATTTCCTCTTTAAATTCTCCATGTAGGAATATTGTTTTAACATCCAACTACTCAAGCTCAAAGATTGGCATAACAACGATGCCAAGGATTATAAAAATGAAGATCAATATTTTAGCATCTTTTCACATATTCAATGAAAGAAAGGACATTAAAAATAGTTCCTTGCTTTCAATGCCGACACTAATATAAAATAAAGACAAACCCTATGAGATTTGTCAAGTTAAATGTAGTGATAGTCACCAAACTCTATATTTATTATAGTTTAGATACTAAACTTCAATTTATTTCTTTTTGGTAATGTAAGTTTGATTTTATTTCAAAAAGGGTACTGTCAAAAATTTTAGTCCTCCAAATTTTCATATGAAACTTTTTAATCCTTAAAATTTTAAATTTTTTAATTTTGTCCATAAATTTCAAAGAGTTTAAGAAATATTTAGTCCACAATGTATTTTATATGTTACTAGACCTTATTCTAGTCCACAATTTTAGTTCACTCCTCAAGATAATTTTTAAATTTTTTCTTATTGCTTATAGATGTATAGAAAATATAAACTTATTTATAAAAAATTTTCATTTTAGACTACATTGGTAATTATGGATATGTTTGGGGGTCAAAATTTTTTTAAGTAACTGTTGTGAAATTATATATAAGTTTGGTATCTAAAAAGATACAAATTAAAGTTTAATAATCTAATTGATAAAGTTAAAATTTGGTATCCTTTCGTGCATTTGACCGAGATTTATCTTACAGAACCACATGAGATATCACCACAGTTTTTCTACACTAATGTGAAGTTTGACAGCTTTTCAGAACCCATAAGAAGACTGCAAAGCCATGTGAAAACTCCTATAGCAGTATAAAGACATTATTTTTCTAAACTAGTTGAAGATAAGGCATCTCTTAAACTACAAGACTTCCATCCACAACTCCTATAGAAAGGAAATTTGCTTCTTTTATTAGGTAGGATTCTTCTTTAACGTAAAAGAGAGTTGGGAGCTCCTTTATAAATAGTGTCATTTTCCTTTTACTATTAACAGTTCTCTATAAAATGTTCCTACAAAACTCTTACAAAATTTGTATCGTATATATCTCCACTATAAAATGTATATTCTAAAATTTTTATAAGTTAATTTTCTTGATTTAAAAATATTCATTTACAAAATTATTTTCTTTATTTATAATTTTGTTTAAAAGTATGTTTTATTTATTTAAGAGGATCCTAACGCTTTAAACTCATCTTTAAAAGAATGAAAAAAAACACTCTACATTCATTTATGCATTATTCATATTTCTTAGATTATATATATATATATATATATACCAGAGAGGGGACAAGATCGGACTAAGGATAGTTTGTAGAGAAAAGATGAAGATTTATGCAGTCCTACCTTATTGTTTAGTTTAACCAGTCAGAGCATGAATGCCACGAGACGGGTATCCACAATAGGAGGGTAGGTATATAAAATTGTTTGATCCTTTAGTACCTAAGGAGATACCTAGGAGGAGAATAATGTCTCAATCCTGCTTTGTATCTAAACCTCTGATACTTCAGGAAATACAGTTTGAACAGTAAAAATAAGTACTGTTAAGATTTGTACAGTAAAAACAGTTACTGTTTATCTTTAATGTTTGGGTTATTTTTAATGCAGATGCAGATGATGAATGATCACAAAGCACCCTGCAAGAAAAATGACAGTTTTAAGGATGTATGCAGTATGGCCACAAATCACCCTGTCAAGAAATACGAAGAGTAGGAACGATCCAGAGGAATGCTCCAGACAAGAATCGTTCAAACAAAAATGGTATATGTTCCTTTGGGCAGCCCCGGTACAGGAATCGTATACAGAAAAGAGTATGAGGAGAAGTTTGAGCACAGTATAAAACAATGCAGGTTTTCTGATGTGCCAGATCCTACTAGAGGCAAGCACAGAGCATACTTAATTCAAAACAGAATTAAAATAAACAAAGTTTGAGCCAAAAATATACCTTTATAAATTAATATTAAGGAGCACAAATGGCCGACGGTTAAAAGTTTGAGTATAAGTGAAAGGAAACAAAGGGTTGTCTTACAATCACTCAATACAATTGTTTGATTACAGAAAGAAAATTATTGTCTATTCTATTTTCTCTCTAGAATTCAGTTTTTTGAGTCCTTGAATGGGCAAATGTTTGGGCTTTTTGGGCCAGTGTTTGTTTTGGTGTTTGGGTTTCAGTGTTTGGGCTTGCAGGGCCTTTGCCCTTATCTGCTTTCTTCTTTTTGGGCATTAGGACCTGTTTTGCAGAAACTCTCTCTCGTCAGAAAATCTGGGATTGAGTTTGTATCTCCTTTAATATATTCAATTTCAAAATCAAATATAGAAAGGATAGCTTGCCAACGGGCAAAAATCTGTTTGGAAGCAATATTTTGAAAATCTTTTTGGAAAACTTCTTTTGCAGATTTACAATCAATGCGTAAAAGAAATTTTTGGTTCAAAAGATCACTTTGAAATTTGGAAATACATAAAACAATCGAAAGAATTTCCTTTTTAATTGTGGAGTAATTCTTTTGACAGTCATTCCAATGTGCAGATATGAATTGGACTATGCATTTCCGCCCATTTGAAATTTGTTTTAAAATTCCTTCATATCCTAAATCTGATGCATCTGTTTCAACAATTTTGAATGCTAATGGATCAGTAATATGCAAACATGGAATTTCTAAAAATTATCTTTTGATTTATCTCACAATGTCAGTATGATGATCAGACCATGCAACTGGATGCTTTTTAAGTCTATCATGCAATGGTTTTGCAAGACGATTGATGTTTGGACATAAATCTAAAACATAGTTTAGACTTCCTAAAAATTTTTGCAATTGAGTTTTATCCAAAATTTTGTCTGGAAATTTGGATGCAAATGCAAGAGATCTTTCAAGGGGAGTTATGGTTCTATGAGTAATGTAATGACCCAAAAACCTAACTCTTGTTTGGAAAAGTGAAATCTTTGATTTCGAGACTACTAAACCATTTTTCTTAGTTACTTTGAAAAAGGTTTGTAGATGTTTGAAGTGTTGTTCAATTGAATCTGAGAAGATTAAAACATCATCAATATAGACAACACAGAAGTTTGAGTAAGGATTGAAAATGTCGTTCATGATTCTTTGAAATTCAGAAAGTGCATTTTTCAATCCAAACGGCATAATATTCCATTCGTATTGTCCAAAAGGAACTGTAAAAGCAGTTTTATACCGATCCTTTGGATGAATTTGAATTTGCCAAAAACCTGATTTCATGTCAAACTTTGAAAAGATTAACGCAGAATGAAGTTTTTGAAGCAAATCCTTTTTGTTTGGAATTGGATATCTTATCCATTTCAATGCAGAATTTAAGGGTTTGTAATTGATCATAAGTCTAGGAGTACCACTTTCTATTTCACTATTTTTGTTGACATAAAAAGCAGCATAAGACCATGATGATCGAGATTTGGAAATTAGATTCTTGTTTTCTAGATCTTGAATTTCTTCCCTATAATGTTTTTCTAGGGTTTCGTTCATTTGAATGGGTCTAGCTTTTGTTGGAATATGTTTTTCATCAAAATCATTTTTGTAGGGCAGATCAACAATGTGTTGTTTTCTGTCCCAGAAGGCGTTTGGAAGATCCGAACAAACTTCATTTTTAAATTGCTTTTGAAAATCAGAAATTCTTAATTTTATCAAATCAGTTTGAAGTTGGTTCTAGATCCTTTGGAATCTGACATCTTGTTATAAGTGCATTAGATGTGTTTGTTTAACTTTGATTAAAGAATTGATTCTGAATTCGTAGATTGAATGAGCTTTAATCAAATTTAAATTTCTCTTTTTGGGTTTTTCAACAAATGGAAAAACCATTTTGTCACTTCTTGCTTTAAAGCTAATTCCTTGTTCATTGACTTTATAGGGAGTTATCAAATTTATGAAAGGAGTCCCTAAAATAACCATTGAACATAAATCTTTTGCAAGAATGAATAAATTCTTGAGTGCAATGTTTCCTGTAACCACTGATGCTTCAACTTTGCCACCAATGGTCAATGCAGAATTATTTACAGCTGCAAGTCTTTCTTTGGTTTTCTTATGAAAACGTTTGGGAACCAAATCATATATGATATAGCTCAAATCAGCACCTGTATCAAATAAAGCAATTGTTTCCAGTTCAAAATCATTTGAGAAAATGATTTTTATTTTGATCAAATACTTTCGAGATGTAATTTCTCTTAGAACATTGATGTATTGTTCTGGAAATTCTGAAATTTCTTATAAGTTTTAGACTTCAGGAAGATCGTCAGGATATTCTTCTGAATCAGAACTTGAAACATCAGATTTCTGTTTGGAAACAAGAGATTGAATTATTTCAGAATCTCTTTGTTATTTGGCTTTAAGTTCTTTTAACTCAGTTTTGATTGTTTTGACTTCTTTTTGGAGTTCCTGAAGAGTACTAGCAGGAGTTTTCGACTTTTTACCCTTTTTAAGAATGGTTGTCAAATTGTAATTGTTCTTTGAAGTAGAAGGTAAATCATTCTGAGGAGCTGAAGAAGTTTTAGGTTTGTCTTCTAAAGATTTCAAGAGTTTATCAAGAAATTCTTTTTGAAGTATTGGATCACTAATATGCTTTATTGACTCGAGAATAGTTTCTTGATCTTTGGTAAGCATATCAATATATTTTGGCGGATTGTCAGAGCCAGAGCAGTCAGACTCAGATATTGATGATGAAGTAGCAATTTCATCAACCTGAAGAGGGCTTTCCCCTTCGGAAGAAACATATGGAGAATTGGATTCAGAGGAGTCAATTAGAAGAGCTGAAATTTTTGAGAGAATTTCATCCCCAAGTTCTAGTTCTTGGAGTCGGGCATTGACTCGATAATATTTTTTAGTGTGACCTTTCTGGCCGCACTTGAAACAAGTAATATCCTTAAGACTTCTTTTAGGATATTTCTTGTTTGATTTGTTTGCAGGCTTCTTATAAGGCTTGTAGGATTTTCTAGCTTTGGGAGATTTTTTGTAATAATCTTCCTTGTCAGGTTTGTAAGTCTTATAAGATTTCCTGTGTTTGTGGAACTTTGGTTTTCTGTAAGGTTTCTTTGCATAATTACTTTTACAGGATTTGGATTTTGATTCAATGGGATTGTAATCAAACTGTTTGCAGAAGGTTCCAACTTCTTGCTTTGTTTTCTTTAATTTCCATTTTAAATATTTTTGAAGCTTTAAATCTGAGCAGATTTTTAAGCCTTCTTTTTGTGTCAGGCTGATTAGTTCACCATAAGTGAACTGATCATATGGTATTTGGTTATCATGAGAAGATCGGATTGTGTTTCGAACTTTCTCGCCCAACTGTTTTGGCAAACCAGCTAAAAACTTTTCTTTCCAAAAAGGTTGATTTGAATATTCACGAAGCATGATTCTGGTTAGAAAATTATTTTTGTAGGTTTAAAAATCAGTAAGTTTCTTGCAACGAAGGTTGCTAAGAAGCTCAGCATTTTTGTCTTTGAGATGGCTGGGATCTCATACGAAATGTAAGGAGATTGTCAGGATTAGGGTAGACACAGCATCCTGGACTGGGTTACCATAATCATCAAGAAAAGGAGTTCCATCATCAAAGGTTTGAATCGCAGATAGGATCTGCAATTGTTATGCTTGGGTCAGATGGTAATCCCACCATCCCTTGAGTTGACCCGAGAAACCAGCAATCAGGAGTTCAGCAATAGCTTTATCTGTACTGCCAGTTTGGGTCTTATAGGCATTTGCTGCCATTATCATCTGTTGTAAAAGACCTAAAATTTGGTATTCACTCATACCATCTAGGTTCCATTCATAAATAGATGAGGCATTAAATCGAGATTGTGGATAGACATCAGGTTGTCTGGTAATGTCAGGTGCCACACTTCTCGAAATGATTGACCAATCCAACCTATTGATACGAGGTTGACTTGGTTGATTTTGATTTTGAAAACTATTTTGAAAATCAGTTTGACTCTCTTCTTCAGAAGAACTGTCAGTGATATCAACAACACCGACACTTCTCAAATGAGGAGTTTCAGGAAAAACTCGAGAGGTTCCTATTGAGCTAGAACCTTTCTCAATTCTACACAACTGATCCCGAATTGCCTGTGCAAAATCAAGTTTGCTTGTTTGGATTTGCTGTTGACTCTACTTTGAAACTTGAAATGGTTTAAAAACAGGATTTTTAAGTTTCTGTTCTGGAGATTTGACAGACTCAGAGGACTTAACAGCAGAATGGTGTAAAATAGTTGGTTGTTGAATTTTTGTTTCAATTCTGGTTAACTGTTTTCCAATTGTTTGAAGGTTGATGTTTGAGAAATTGTTCTGCAATACAATGTGTTTCAAATTTTTTGAATCATCATTATCTTGTGGAAGTTTGAATGGAGCTATTGGAATTTCTGAATTACCATGAGAAAAGGAAATATTTCTTAATGGTGGGTGTTCAGATTGGACTATCTGATCATCTACCTTCCATTCAGGAGTTTTATTTCTCACTGTAACTGGATTAACAGTCTTGTTTGACTTAGTTTTTGATTTTTTGAAAGGATATTTAATTTTGTTTTGATGTGCATAAAACGTTTCAAACCAATCAAAAAACCTCATTTGAACTCTGTATTCATTACAAAATTCGTAATATTTTTCCTGAATCTCATCTTTGATTTCCAAGAAGTTTGAAAAGAACCAAATTCTTTTAAACTCATTCTTTTTAGAATAAAATTTCTTTTGAAGATGAGTTTTATCAATTTGAAATTCTTTTTCCAAAACACTAATTTCTACTGTAATGTTTTATGTAACGGCAGAAGGTGTAGGTAAAGATGGGGCTGAAGGTGTTTCATCTTCTTATGTGTTTTGGTTTTGGCTATCATAGACAGGTCTAGGGATAGTTGTTTGGTAGTCAACGTTTCTGAGAGTAGAGCTAGGTATTTCCGAAGTGGAAAACCTTGGCTAGACTCGTGTTTGGATCTGTTGATCATTTGGGTAAGAAGCATAAATGACCAAAGGAAGCTGTGAAGCTCTTCCAAGGTCGATTGTAGAAGAGGTGGATCCCTCATCAAAAAATCGGGAACTGATTGATTTTTTGTCAAAAGATAGTTTTACTCTTCCATTTGTGAATTGGGTAACATTTCTCAGGTTTGTGTTTGGCTCAGGTCTATTTGGTGACTGAGGTTGGGTGGCTCCTTCTAAGATCCATTCTTCAGGTAAGGTTACATCTTTCCAATGAATGGTTCTGGGAATCACAGCATTAGATTTGGATAAATCTGTTTGAAGAAGGATGGTTTCACCTTTTGGAGAA